>SNQJ01S0009829.1:0-11439 GCA_010110895.2 Picea sitchensis
GCCGACAAAATTCAGGTTGTAAATTCCAATTTTGTTATTAATAAAAGAGAAAACTTCTTATCCAAGATATTTATGTCTATGTGTTTTTGTTTATGAATGTTTTCATGAATAACTAGCCCTTTAGATAATTTTGATAATTAAGTATATGCTATCATAGTTTGTTCTATAACATTGTTTCAGGCCAGCTTTGGGAGGATGCCTACAATCTTGGAACATACATTAACCAGAAGGGATCGACAACAACCATAAGGACTTAATGTACACATTTCTACCTTATTTTTCTTCCCTTAATTATCATAAGATTTTGTTTGGTTTGGGACAGAATAGAAGATCTTCTGTCTTTTAAGGTGTCAAGGCTCTGCCTAGTCACTAGACCCATATTAGGGGGATTTTCCCCATATCAGATGGATTCTTTTCAGGTTCCATGTCTTCTGCATTCTATACCAACCATAGAATTATTTTATTCTTCATGGTTCCTCATTAATATCTCTTTAGGAAATCACCTCCATGCCTGAGTCCCTTTGACTTTTCATCCCATTGTACCTTGGCAATGCACTTAACACATTTGAAATTTACTTAAAATTCCTCTTCATTTTTTTCATAGTTATTGAGTGATACAATAGACTCAAATAACTTGGATTCCACATAGTGGTACCCTTTTCCACTAGCTTTGAGTTACTCTTGAACTTTATCCAATTTTGGAATGATATGAGATTTAGGAATGCCTTCCCCAGAAGTATGGATATATACCTCTAGAACCAATATGCACATGATGCATTGCTTATTCATATTCTGGAACTCCTTTAGTATGCACACACCTACATTAATTCACCTCGAAGTTTTATCATACAATGATGCTACCATTGCACTACTCTGATAACAATCATGGAGGTGTTATCTCCAAAACTGTAGGTATGATCCTTGGGAATGTTACATCTTATTTCTATGTATACACTATGTCTTTCTTTACTAGAATACTAGCATATTGATATATCAATATGCATAGAATAGGTCTTCCCACCATGTACCTATTTATCTTAATATTGGATTTTGTTAGAATGCTTAATCTTTCACTAATTCCTCTATTTAAATGATATTATTTACACCTTGATTCCACTGAGCACTTTGATCATCTTGTAAGGAATTCTAGTCATAACACTCTTGCCTTGAGTACATCTACTCATCTTTAACCAAATTTCAATCCTCTCACCTATTATGACAACCATCTCTCCACACTTCAATGGTCTCAACTTCATGCATACCCATTACTCCTTCTTTATCATGAAACATGGATGATCTCTTTCTTACTCAACATACCCAATTGGTATACACATTTGTCATCTTGAAGTATTTATCCAACTCATAGTTCCATTGAAAATATTCTATATTACTCACTGAGTACAAACATCCTCAACTGATAGCTTCCTCAAGCAATCATTCCAAATTTTGAAGAACTCACCCTACTTGTTCCTCATTCCTGAAGATACCACTTGTTAAATACAATTTGATTTGTTTTATCACCAACCTTAATCTTTTCTTGCAACACATTTATTATATAAGATAACAATTCTAAAAAATTATGGTTAAAGAAAGCATATAATTTTGGTACATATGTACAATTTTGTCTCTTTATGGTCAACATAAATATTATTTATGATTTATTGTGAATTTTGTTGTTCATCTCATAATTATGGGTGATTACATGGAATCCTCAGTCCAATGCCTTTCCAGTGACTACTTTCTTTCTCAATTCTAAGTTTTGAGCAGAGAGATATGTCTATTTGAATATTACTCAAAAACTCCTTATGATCACCTTTCAACCCTGTGCAATTTTTTTAACTGAGCTTATGCATATTTGCTCCTGATCCTTTGGAATTTTGATAGGATCTCAATTAGGTTCCTTAATAATCATATTTTGGATAATATGGCCAAGTTTCACCTCTTTTTGGGTTATCGGTTGTTAGATACAACCTGCTGAAGTTTCATCCCAATTAATATTTTTGGTCCTGAAGATTACATGTACCTTCTAACTCCTCCTGTGCATTTTTCAAGTTCCCCAAATTTTAATTTATATCCATGAATGCGTTCAATGGTTCAATATATTTCCATATACTTCTCATGTGCCTCAATCTGATTCAAGAGCAAGAAGTTATGGCCTTCAGAGGCTAACTGGCTTAAATTTACTCTCCATTGCTTGGGTTGTAAAACAGTCATCCTAACTTCATTTGAAGAATGAAATACACTATTAGGAAGCTATTGCAGAGATATTTCATTTGATATGAAAAAAAATACATCCAAGAGGCATTGTTTTTGAGCAACTAAAAACATTGTTTAGGGCCTCAAAATTTCCTTGTAAATTCAACACCTGTAAAATACCGAAAATTTCCACTAATTTTCATTAATTTTTTTTATTATAAATTTAGCCTTCATGTGATGACTGGAATTTTGATGTGGCACCTGCACCCACATGGAATCTCAATGTGGCACCATTTCATCCCTTTTTCTCTCATCTTTTCTTCGTCAGCCTTGGTCTTCTTTGTTCTTTTTCCTTTCCTCTTTCTTTACCTCTACTAACACACATTAGTTAAATTTTTTGGCCGCATAGTCCTTGGTTGCCATGTGGAATCTTCTTATTCAGATACAGGGATGGACGAGTCTCATTCCACACCCATTATCCATGCATGTGTGAATTTCACACCCGATTATCTAACTTTCATGGTGCAATTGATGTCAGTGACGATCGATGACCCACATCTCCTTTTCCCCCTCTGACTTGCCGACCTTTAACACATGGGGGAGGGGCCGAATGACCTAGACACAGTTAGGGATGGGGAGATGTGTCGCACTTCCATGTAATTAATCCCCCTGTACTGTGGTTATCATAACCACCCCACACACCCCTGAAGTTCATATGGGGGTGACATGTGTCCTGGGTCGGGGTCCCGCCGGTAGACCATTGTCGCTTTTCCAATTTTGCCTATTTTCCAAAATTTCCAAAAACGTTCAATTTCACCCAAATTTGAAATTTCTTCTTGGGTATCCATTAGAGATTTGTGACTAAGCTCAATAAAACCAAATCAATCTCTATACATATACATTTATTCACTATTTTTCAAATTCAACAATTTCACTTCGAATTTTCCATTATTTAGCTGCAGGGAATTAATGATTTTGCCCAATTTCATCCAATTTCACCATGGTTGTTTTGAAACCATTAAATTTGATCAATTTCACTCCAATAATCACAAATTCAACCTCTATATCCACCAATTACTTGTCTTCAAAGTTGGTCGACATTTCTAGCATGAATGTTTCTTCAATTACTTCGTGGATTGGGAAATTTATTTAACCAATTTCACTCAGTTAGCCATAGCCTTATGTTGACTTCAAATTCGACCCATTACATGTCTAAATTTTCTCAAACAAAGATTAAAATAAGGAAAAACTCATCCTTCAACCAAATTTCCCAAATTCCCCATGAATTTAACAACATAAATTGGGGGTTTGGCCCAATTTCTACTTGCCACAGTATAGAGAAAAAAATTCTAAATTTTGCTCTCCTTAGAACTCTTGTAAAGACATGATTTGGGGTATGATTTACTTGAAAACCTCACACCTGATTTAAATATATTTTCACTACACCTTTAAGTATAAAATTTCACACCATAATAACTTGATATGTCTACTGTAGGCTCCCACAAGTCTCATCTAATTTCAAGTCTTCAAGAGGAAGTTAGGAAGCTACCAAAACGGGTTGTTTTCTATGCCTTTCAGGGAAACAAGCTTGTACAAACTACTACTTCACCAATATTTCCCTAAGAGCTATCAAACTTGGACCTAAAACACCCTAGTCTATCTTCTATCCAATCCAACAAGAAACACTCAATTTAGATCTCACAAACATTAGATATGACTGTTTTACTGAAACCACTTGCTTAAGCATAGAACATAGTTACCTACTTAAAACGAACCCTCAATTTTGGTACTAGAAGTCTCACCTATATTGTTGTATGTGTTAGTCTAATATCCATCAGAATTTGTAGGTTTTGTTTAAGATAATACTGTTTTTTATCAATGTGTGGAAAATAGGTGAGACACTCAGTTTAATATATCAACACAAGACCTCCATAAAAATACACACCAACAAGTAAGGCTTGAATAATCTCAAATCAATATTTTGAAATATAAAATGGAAAGATGGAAGACTTAGCAGGAAGTATGAAATACATGCATCAGGTTGCATCAGGCAGTCCTGAAACACATAGAGCATAAATATCATTAAATAGGAACCTCCTAATCAACAAGAGAACACTTTGATAATACTTGCATCAATTAGAAACAATAAATCATTCACTGTAGTAAGGAACAAGCACAAGGATGAACTCTTCATAAAAAAATAACATCAAAGTGAGATAGAAACACATATGTGACAGCAGAAGAAGAAAATGATCATTCACTATTCAAGATTCTTAAATCTGATACATACAGTCTAGAAACTATGTTACAGTTAAAATAGAGATAAGAGTATCACTCTACAACCATTTAAACCCTCTAATGGAGTTACATTACATATTAAATAGAAAATACATCCAAAAATATCTCTAGAATCTACCACCTAGCTTCTACATAGAATCACGTGCCTTAGATAGGCATGGCACTAGGTGCACAACAAAAATCTAACAAGAATGCTATATTTTAGGAAATTGTTGGAATCATTGAATGCAACTGCTGAAAACTTGTTGCATGTGACTTAAATGAAGGTAGATCCGTAAGGCAGGTGCCCCTTGATGTCCAACTGATTCTTCAGGAGATTATTCGAAGCTAATCTGACATCTGACAGTCTTCATCAGCCCAAAAATTGAGGTGACTATCAATTTTGCAGCGCCTTCACTACAAACTGTTCCAAAACAACTAGTTCACATCGCCTTTAAAAACACACGCTACAAAATTTATTGTAGTTGTAATTTTACATTCAAACCGATTTCAAATGTCAAAACTTGTACAAAAACCTAGGAAACCTTTTTAGAACTTGCTACAACCTTTTAAATCATAACCTTTGCAAAAATACATATGAATGTGATGATGGTAGCTAAGACAAGGTCATTCCCGAGAGTTATAAATCTGTGTATAAAATAAACCATGTAAAAAATTCGATGTTGATGTAGAAATGATGTCTTGTCTTCATATTTTTCTATTGCTTCTTCTAGTATCCACACGAGCTAACATATCCGAATTTATTTTTGCTATCTGCTCCTCGAATGGTTTCAATTATGCTTTCAACCTCCTGATTTCATCTTGGAAAACTATTTTCTGCCTATACACATTCTTCAGTTACCTATGCAGAGGTAAGGATATCTTAGCCATATATATTGCTTTATCAATAGCTTCTTCAGATAAATCTAAAGTATTCTTTAGCTTGATTCAGGCCTCCAGGTTTTCCTTCTTCAACTTTTCATTTTCAGCTCTTATATCTTTAAGTTGCCTCCTAGGTCTTTTGAAAGTAGGATTACTTTCATCAGAAGGGGAGTTGATCTCAATAATCTCTATTGGATGCTTAAAAGGATGGGTTTTATCCTTTTGTTGAGTTGAGGCTTTGGATGTACCCTTCTCCATAGGAATATGATGCTTAGTTGTTGATCTGGTGAAAGGTCTTCTAGGCTTGAAAACTTATACAAAAATAGGTGAAGAAAATACAAGAATAACTCCAGCATATGACTTCTTAGCACTCCCTTGTATAGGTTGTCTCCTTGATATTCAGTTTGTAGGAACTCCTTGGAAAATGTAGAATTCAAGGACATGGCTTTAAACCATTTTTCACCCTGAATGGGTATCTCCATGGTTGTAAAAATAGATTTCTTTGAAACTTCAAACTCCAATGCACCCACCTTAGTATTTGTCCCATTGAAATTGAGTGCAAAATGCTTAGCAACCTCAGAATGTCCCTTTTTCATTTTCTCACAAAACACCAGGCAACCCACCCTCTGAAATGCTCCTTCGAAAAATGGTTCAAAATTTATAAGTTGTAGGTCATGGGGCTCAACCTTGGAAATTTATCCCCCTTTGTGAACATTCTTACCTTGTTGATTGTCCATGATAGTTGTTTAAAAAACCCTTTTCTCTTTTTATAATAGTTGTTACCAGATATATGATGAAAATAAGAATATTCAGGGTTTTTGATTTGCTTTTGCATAATTGAGGTTTCACTGAATGAAGTATTCATGCACAACAACAGTGCAAGAATGAAAGACTACAAGTAGGAGATGAGAGGAAAGAAAAATAATCCTAAACTAGATGAGAGTGCAATCAGGAAAAAGTTCGTGGAAATTCTGTGTAAAACAGAGGATTCATAGCGCGATCCTCTAGTTTGCAGCGAATGAATCTCAGACTAGGGTTCAGTGAAATAGGTTTTCAAATACACAAGTCTGGAAAAGGAAAAGTATTTTAAAAATATTTTATCTCAGAACTGAGTGAAAACACAATCAGTGAGGGTTTTGTCAAGTGAGAAAAACATAGTGTTGACAATGCCGTCAACGCATATTGTATGTAGGACTAACAGGAAAATGCAGTGGATAGGGTCATGGTTGTAAGAAATGGTTGAAAATTAATCTCATTGGTATAAAGCGATAAACTTGGGTCTTCAAAGGATTAAGATAAAAATACTGTGGGATTTGACCAAGTGAAAGAAGTTTGCAGCGTGAAGAAAAATTACAGCAACTATAGTCCAATACGATAAACCTTTAGACAACTCATTTTATTATAAAATAGGGTACCTGGTATATATGAAGTTTCAACTGTTGTCCCATGAATTTAATTGACAATTCCTGGAAGCCTTTATTCCACCTTCATATGCTATAGGAAATTCGCAACGCCATAATTCAAACCAGTTTGCAACACACTATATTTAAAATGATAAACCTACCTCTTGAAACCAACTTGAAGAAAATGATGAATAAATGGAATTGAAAACAATAATATAACCATTTCCATGTTTCCAAAGCATAATGGTATGTGATTAGTGTATGAGGTACTTTCTTGATTCGCTACAAAATTTCAGGTGAGTTTGCAATAGGTTGACTTGACACATGATTTGACCCTCAAATGGTTAAATACGACATACGAACCCTTTGTACACCCTTTTGAGACCAACACTTACCCCCTTTTCTCTAATGATTATGACCACTTATCATGACACCAATACTCTCACATGGACTAGGGTTAGTTTTATTGACTCATGAAACAATCAAAACATAATTTATTTACATAAGGCATGACTTAAAAAACCTAAAATAAAAAGACCCTATGACTCAAACCTAGAAGCCTAAAAAAAAATTTACCCCTATACATCCTATGTGCAAACACTCTAGAGTTCTTGTCTTTTATAGGCTACATTTAGTGGTTGATTCTACCCTGTTTCAAAAAGTGGTGCTCTCATAATCTCTTTTTCTTTCAGGCTTACAATTACAACCTTTTACAACCATAGCCTTAAAATCTTGTAATTTTACTAACAAAAATATTAAAATTAACCCTAACATAAAAAAACTTATTCTACCAATGAAACCCTTTTTTTCGGCATTGGGAACTTGTTTGAAATTGCAACCTTAACAAGTGATATCATCGCAACCAAAATATTAAAATCAACTACTAATTTGAAAAGTGGTTTTATCTTTTATCCCCTACCCTAGGGATAACTAAGGAGATCATGTCTCGAGGTCCATTGATCCAAAAAGGATCCAGAGAAGACTAAGGATAACTCATAATTCACATAAGTAACTCAAGAAGCTCATAATGGCCTCAACAGACAAAGAAAGGGAAAAAATTCAAAGTCCTCAAAACTCAGTGAAATTGGCATCATCACGAAGAGTGTGTTGCAATAATTTCCAACGACGTAAATGAATTTTCAAACGAAGTTACGGATCAAAAGATATTCACAGTCAAAGTTTTGGTCAAACCTAGTCCAGAAAGAAAGGCTAAGTGAGCATCCATACTACTGACGTCATCACTAGTACAGATGAAGTCATCATCTGTAAAACATACATGGCACATGAAGAGGGTGACACATGTCTTTTTGAAATCAACATGATGTCATCATGGTGACGTGGCAACAATAGAGGCTACCACATGTCACTCATTTTTGGAATTTTTGGGAAATTTTGTGGACCAATGAAAAGGTGCCATGTGGAAATCCATATAGCCACGTGGAAAACCATACAACCACCTGTCAGGTGATGTGGCAAGCTGATGGAGTAGAATGACATGGCAATGAGTGTGAAAGGAGAGGTGACGTGGGCCAATTTTTGGAAATCCAGATGTTGGTCATCCTTATTCATTTGGATTTTATCACGTGGCAGCCCATGACTGGGCCACGTTTGATAGGATTTCACCAAATATGGTTGGGATATAAACCATACCACCAGACTTAACCACATCCTCCAAAGGCTCCACCATTTTAACCAAATCCTCCAAAGTCTCTACCAAATCCAAACCATATATATATATATAATGTTGCAACCATATGCCAAAAATGGAAGGCCTGTAGGTTCGGCCCCGAGATCTACCCTATCACCTCCACCTTTGCCAAGTCTGCCAACCGTTTGGGCTGGGGTGTGACTTGGTAAAGTCCACCCCCTTATTTACTTAAATGTTGTGTTTTCTCCAGGTACGAGGGTTAGACCAGGGCGCGACCATACGAATAGGGCATGCTTTTCAAGACAAATTCCCATGAATTAATTGCAGGTGCATGGACAAAAACCGAGGTGAATTTCCTCAGGGGCCTAGAAGTGCCAAACTTAGATTGAGGCATGAAGACATTCATTTTTGGGTAATTCGAGGCCACAAATTCAGTGGTGTTGTTTTTTTTTCTGATATGAGAAAAACTTATGCAGCTTAATTCCAAAATGAGGTATACTTATGTATTTTGCCAAATTATTTTGTTGAGTTAATAAAAATGCCTACCCATTTGAATGCAAGACCCGAAGACGTAGTCCACCAGGAATGAACTCCGTTATCAAGTTTTTTGTGTTCATATGGGATTTTTATGTCTCTTCATTATTGATATTTTCCTTCTTTACGATGCACTTTAATTTATGCTCATTTAATACAACTCTTTATAATTCACATCGATGAAAAGATCCCGGATCATGTTGGTATTAGAGAAATCATATTTGACTTGAATTGTTGAGTGTTAATGCTTACTAGGGCCAAGCATAAGAAGGGTTAATTAAATCTTAAGACTTTCAATCCCAAAGTTGGTGGTGCATCTCGAAGGAAGAAAACGGCCGAAGAGGACACGCATGAGGAACATGAGAAAAACTTCCATATGGTATTTTATCGCATGTCTGAAATGGTCAAGCGAATGTATGGAGACTACGAGAAGAGGATGAAGAAGAAAGTGAAGAAAAAGGAAGAACAAGAAGATTATAATTCTTCAGAGAATCAAGGGGTTGGAGGAGACCCTCTTGAGCCTCCATCTTCACCATCAAGTTCTAGCTCTTCTTCCTCTGAGCATTCTCATCATTCTCATCATTCTAGCCATAACATTTCTTTTAAGAAACCATTATTAAATATTGATGTAAAGTTTTCTTTACCTATGTTTAATGGAGATGCTAATCTTGAAAATCTAGATAATTGGATCCGATGGGTTGAAGTGTATTGTCGTGTTCAACAGATTGATGAAGAGCAAGTTAAAGTAAAATTGGATTCTCTTCGGTTGGAAGGCACCACTCTCGTATGGTGGGAGAGTAAACTTCAGGATAGAAGTAAGTGTGGTAATCTTCTTTCCTCATGGTCGAAATTTAAATCAACAATAAGGAAGTAATTTTATCCATTGGGTTATTTACATAAAGAAATTATGGAATGGAAAACTTTAAGACAATGTAAAGGTCAAACTGTACAAAGTTTCATAGAAGAATTTAGGAAGAAATCTCTTGCATTAAACATTCCTTTGGATTATTATGAAACTTTGATTAAGTATATTGGCACACTTCACAATTATATTCATCATACTTTGCTATTGTTTAACCCCACCAGTCTTGACGAAGTTTGTGTGCAAGCCACTCACCTTGAGAACAAGGGAAAGCATGTTCAAGAATATCCCGCAAAGAAACCTTCCAATCTCCCACATAAGAAGTTTAATAAGTTTAAAAGGAAGGACAAAAATACCACCACTGTAAAGAGAGAAGAAGGAAATCCATATTGCACTCATTTCAAGAAGAATGGTCACGATGATGAACAATGTTGGAAACTACATCCAGAAAAGAGACCGAAAAAGTTCGGTGGAAAGGGGAAGACAAAGACCATTGCCACAATGCAACAAGATCTTGGTTCCAATTCAGGAGACGAAGGAAAGATCACATCGGTTGGAGTACAAGGTAATGATTCCCTTCATGATAGTTCAAATTCCAATAATTAATCTCATTATGATGAAAGAAAGAGGAATTAATTATTTCACATAAGGGTTGTATCTAAACACACTAAGATAGATACATTATTTGATCCAGGTTCCCAAGTAAACTTGATATCTAAAGCACATGTCAAAAGATGGGTCTTGAAACTAAAACACATCCAAAGTATTATCCTCTTGGTTGGGTATGCGATAAAGAAAAACTTAATGTCACCAAGCAATGTAGGGTTATATTTTCTATTGCTTCAAATTTTATTGATGAAGTGGATTTGGATGTTGTATCACTTGATATATGTGGCATAGTGTTGGGAAGTCCTTATTTTTATGATAGAAAAAAAGTCTTCTTTCGTCATGAGAAAAAATATCACCTTACTAAAGGGGGAGTGGAATACATTGTTAGATCCCACAACATGAGGGTAAACACAACACTTGTTAGTGTAGGACAAATGAAGAGACTCATAAACACGAATAAGAGATATGTACTCATGGTCGTAAGGGAAAAGGATGTCAGGACATCCAACGCTTTTCAAGGATGTGATCTTTCTCATAAGAAATAATTAATTGATATTGTTTCTAAGTATGATGATATTTTCCAAGAACTAGATGGATTACCTCCTAAGAGGGAAATCCAACATGAAATACATCTTTTGTAGGATTCTCCTCTTCCTAATGTGGGCATGTATATGATGTCAGTTGTAGAGATGACAAAGATCAAAAAACAAGTACAAGGCTTATTGGATCAAGGGGTCATTAGGCCCATCTCATATCCTTGTGGTTCTCTGATCGTGATGGTGCCAAAGAAGGATGACACATGGAGAATGTGTGTCGATTACTGAGCCTTAAATAAAATCACGATGAAAAATCGATACCCTCTTCCTCGTATAGATGATTTACTTGATCAATTAAAGAATTTTATTTATTTCACTAAGTTGGATTTGCGCAGTGGATACCATCAGATCAGGGTTGCAGAACATTATGCATGGAAAATTGCCTTTAAAACCAAACAAGGATTGTTTGAGTGGTTAGTTATGTCATTTGGG
>SNQJ01S0009829.1:11449-59515 GCA_010110895.2 Picea sitchensis
GAGGGTTCGTTTTAAGTAGGTAACTATGTTCTATGCTTAAGCAAGTGGTTTCAGTAAAACAGTCATATCTAATGTTTGTGAGATCTAAATTGAGTGTTTCTTGTTGGATTGGATAGAAGATAGACTAGGGTGTTTTAGGTCCAAGTTTGATAGCTCTTAGGGAAATATTGGTGAAGTAGTAGTTTGTACAAGCTTGTTTCCCTGAAAGGCATAGAAAACAACCCGTTTTGGTAGCTTCCTAACTTCCTCTTGAAGACTTGAAATTAGATGAGACTTGTGGGAGCCTACAGTAGACATATCAAGTTATTATGGTGTGAAATTTTATACTTAAAGGTGTAGTGAAAATATATTTAAATCAGGTGTGAGGTTTTCAAGTAAATCATACCCCAAATCATGTCTTTACAAGAGTTCTAAGGAGAGCAAAATTTAGAATTTTTTTCTCTATACTGTGGCAAGTAGAAATTGGGCCAAACCCCCAATTTATGTTGTTAAATTCATGGGGAATTTGGGAAATTTGGTTGAAGGATGAGTTTTTCCTTATTTTAATCTTTGTTTGAGAAAATTTAGACATGTAATGGGTCGAATTTGAAGTCAACATAAGGCTATGGCTAACTGAGTGAAATTGGTTAAATAAATTTCCCAATCCACGAAGTAATTGAAGAAACATTCATGCTAGAAATGTCGACCAACTTTGAAGACAAGTAATTGGTGGATATAGAGGTTGAATTTGTGATTATTGGAGTGAAATTGATCAAATTTAATGGTTTCAAAACAACCATGGTGAAATTGGATGAAATTGGGCAAAATCATTAATTCCCTGCAGCTAAATAATGGAAAATTCGAAGTGAAATTGTTGAATTTGAAAAATAGTGAATAAATGTATATGTATAGAGATTGATTTGGTTTTATTGAGCTTAGTCACAAATCTCTAATGGATACCCAAGAAGAAATTTCAAATTTGGGTGAAATTGAACGTTTTTGGAAATTTTGGAAAATAGGCAAAATTGGAAAAGCGACAATGGTCTACCGGCGGGACCCCGACCCAGGACACATGTCACCCCCATATGAACTTCAGGGGTGTGTGGGGTGGTTATGATAACCACAGTACAGGGGGATTAATTACATGGAAGTGCGACACATCTCCCCATCCCTAACTGTGTCTAGGTCATTCGGCCCCTCCCCCATGTGTTAAAGGTCGGCAAGTCAGAGGGGGAAAAGGAGATGTGGGTCATCGATCGTCACTGACATCAATTGCACCATGAAAGTTAGATAATCGGGTGTGAAATTCACACATGCATGGATAATGGGTGTGGAATGAGACTCGT
The DNA here is from genome assembly GCA_010110895.2 of Picea sitchensis. Lineage (NCBI taxonomy): Eukaryota > Viridiplantae > Streptophyta > Pinopsida > Pinales > Pinaceae > Picea > Picea sitchensis. The sequence continues at coordinate 12,775 of SNQJ01S0009829.1, forward strand.
CCATCCCTGTATCTGAATAAGAAGATTCCACATGGCAACCAAGGACTATGCGGCCAAAAAATTTAACTAATGTGTGTTAGTAGAGGTAAAGAAAGAGGAAAGGAAAAAGAACAAAGAAGACCAAGGCTGACGAAGAAAAGATGAGAGAAAAAGGGATGAAATGGTGCCACATTGAGATTCCATGTGGGTGCAGGTGCCACATCAAAATTCCAGTCATCACATGAAGGCTAAATTTATAATAAAAAAAATTAATGAAAATTAGTGGAAATTTTCGGTATTTTACAGGTGTTGAATTTACAAGGAAATTTTGAGGCCCTAAACAATGTTTTTAGTTGCTCAAAAACAATGCCTCTTGGATGTATTTTTTTTCATATCAAATGAAATATCTCTGCAATAGCTTCCTAATAGTGTATTTCATTCTTCAAATGAAGTTAGGATGACTGTTTTACAACCCAAGCAATGGAGAGTAAATTTAAGCCAGTTAGCCTCTGAAGGCCATAACTTCTTGCTCTTGAATCAGATTGAGGCACATGAGAAGTATATGGAAATATATTGAACCATTGAACGCATTCATGGATATAAATTAAAATTTGGGGAACTTGAAAAATGCACAGGAGGAGTTAGAAGGTACATGTAATCTTCAGGACCAAAAATATTAATTGGGATGAAACTTCAGCAGGTTGTATCTAACAACCGATAACCCAAAAAGAGGTGAAACTTGGCCATATTATCCAAAATATGATTATTAAGGAACCTAATTGAGATCCTATCAAAATTCCAAAGGATCAGGAGCAAATATGCATAAGCTCAGTTAAAAAAATTGCACAGGGTTGAAAGGTGATCATAAGGAGTTTTTGAGTAATATTCAAATAGACATATCTCTCTGCTCAAAACTTAGAATTGAGAAAGAAAGTAGTCACTGGAAAGGCATTGGACTGAGGATTCCATGTAATCACCCATAATTATGAGATGAACAACAAAATTCACAATAAATCATAAATAATATTTATGTTGACCATAAAGAGACAAAATTGTACATATGTACCAAAATTATATGCTTTCTTTAACCATAATTTTTTAGAATTGTTATCTTATATAATAAATGTGTTGCAAGAAAAGATTAAGGTTGGTGATAAAACAAATCAAATTGTATTTAACAAGTGGTATCTTCAGGAATGAGGAACAAGTAGGGTGAGTTCTTCAAAATTTGGAATGATTGCTTGAGGAAGCTATCAGTTGAGGATGTTTGTACTCAGTGAGTAATATAGAATATTTTCAATGGAACTATGAGTTGGATAAATACTTCAAGATGACAAATGTGTATACCAATTGGGTATGTTGAGTAAGAAAGAGATCATCCATGTTTCATGATAAAGAAGGAGTAATGGGTATGCATGAAGTTGAGACCATTGAAGTGTGGAGAGATGGTTGTCATAATAGGTGAGAGGATTGAAATTTGGTTAAAGATGAGTAGATGTACTCAAGGCAAGAGTGTTATGACTAGAATTCCTTACAAGATGATCAAAGTGCTCAGTGGAATCAAGGTGTAAATAATATCATTTAAATAGAGGAATTAGTGAAAGATTAAGCATTCTAACAAAATCCAATATTAAGATAAATAGGTACATGGTGGGAAGACCTATTCTATGCATATTGATATATCAATATGCTAGTATTCTAGTAAAGAAAGACATAGTGTATACATAGAAATAAGATGTAACATTCCCAAGGATCATACCTACAGTTTTGGAGATAACACCTCCATGATTGTTATCAGAGTAGTGCAATGGTAGCATCATTGTATGATAAAACTTCGAGGTGAATTAATGTAGGTGTGTGCATACTAAAGGAGTTCCAGAATATGAATAAGCAATGCATCATGTGCATATTGGTTCTAGAGGTATATATCCATACTTCTGGGGAAGGCATTCCTAAATCTCATATCATTCCAAAATTGGATAAAGTTCAAGAGTAACTCAAAGCTAGTGGAAAAGGGTACCACTATGTGGAATCCAAGTTATTTGAGTCTATTGTATCACTCAATAACTATGAAAAAAATGAAGAGGAATTTTAAGTAAATTTCAAATGTGTTAAGTGCATTGCCAAGGTACAATGGGATGAAAAGTCAAAGGGACTCAGGCATGGAGGTGATTTCCTAAAGAGATATTAATGAGGAACCATGAAGAATAAAATAATTCTATGGTTGGTATAGAATGCAGAAGACATGGAACCTGAAAAGAATCCATCTGATATGGGGAAAATCCCCCTAATATGGGTCTAGTGACTAGGCAGAGCCTTGACACCTTAAAAGACAGAAGATCTTCTATTCTGTCCCAAACCAAACAAAATCTTATGATAATTAAGGGAAGAAAAATAAGGTAGAAATGTGTACATTAAGTCCTTATGGTTGTTGTCGATCCCTTCTGGTTAATGTATGTTCCAAGATTGTAGGCATCCTCCCAAAGCTGGCCTGAAACAATGTTATAGAACAAACTATGATAGCATATACTTAATTATCAAAATTATCTAAAGGGCTAGTTATTCATGAAAACATTCATAAACAAAAACACATAGACATAAATATCTTGGATAAGAAGTTTTCTCTTTTATTAATAACAAAATTGGAATTTACAACCTGAATTTTGTCGGCGCTGCTCCATGAACCTCACCTGGGTTCTTCTACTTTGTCTCCAAGTGCACTATTCCTTCTACTATCCTCACCACCAACATGCTAATATAAGGGAAAATGATGGATGGTATAAGGAGGATGGATGGAAGGGAATGTTAAGGATGGAATTGATAGCATAATGCAGAAGGCTTGGAATACAAGGTAGAAAAATTGGCATAGTTCTCTTGTCTCTTCTTTCACCTATCCAAATGACCCCCTGAGGGCCCTTTTTATACGGAGAAATGATAGTTATTTGGTTGTGAGAAGGCTATAGGAGGAAAAATGGTTGTGCAACCTAAAATAGCCTATAAACTCCACCGAAAAGTGTGGAATTTATAATGTTTTTCAATTTTTTAGAGTACACACGAGCTTTCGGGTATGTAGCTAGTGTATGCACGTGGGATTTTAGGTATGAAGCGAGTGTATGTACACACTCTGCATATGTATTAGGGTGCATACACAATAGAAAAAAAAAATTGAGAGGAAATCCAACAAAAAGGGTTGGCAGATGTGTGAATGAATATGCCAACATCAGAAATGCATAGTAGTGGCATTTTGAGTTATAAGAGATGCCCCCTAATGTGTGAGGTCAGAAGAGAAACGGATGGCCAAAATACAATACAACATCTTTAATGAAGTGGGAAGGCACTGGATTCGAGTAATCCCAAGCGAGTATCCATGTATGCATCATCTGCAATAAGATAATAATAATCACTGAGGCGGGCATTCCCATGCTCGGTACACACTAAGCATGGTTGCCAATCAAGTACAATGCAGATCCATATAATATATATAGTACTAATGGCTACATGACCAATGTGTATGCCAATATAAAGTGTAGCCATGAATAATACACAACAGATCTACATCTCAAAATCATCAAAGGATACAAGATGTCATAAGAATATTCAGGAAGCATTAATGCATGTGGTTGGATATGATAGCTTCATAACTCGAGAAATAGCTTCAAAATATTCAAAACTCAGGTAGGAGTATAATAGGAGTATAAGACTCACTACTATGAGGTCTTCGACATGCCACCATGGAAATACTATAGGACCTTGATCATCAGGCACCAAACTTCATTGATTTTGGATGTGAACTTGACAAGACTCTTGGGATGTCCAACTCATGAAGGTCAAGAGATTTATCAAAGAATGATCAACTCAAGTTGTAGGAATTCCCCCTGGAAAAGAGCATGATAGATGAAAAGACTCAGGCAACATGTTATTGACATAAATCTGTGGCAAAGGAGGCACCATTGTTACAGATTATTTTCGTCACCCTTATGACCGTTAATGATGTAAACCTATATGTTTCCTTCAAAGGGGTCAGTGGCATGAATTCCTAAAGAAAGAAGGGAGAAGAACTTTGCCTGAGAGAAGAAGTTGTATTTTCCTTTGTAAAAACCCTATTAAGGAAGATTTCTGGAGGCTGCACTATACGTAGGGTGCGGCGATGAATGATTTTTGCACCTTGCTCTAAAGCTAGACTGCGGAGTTTCTACAGGCTGCACTATAGCAAGTGTGCAGAAATTCCTGTACGTGGGAAAAATGAACATCTTCTCGATGCTTATAGAAGGATAATATTCTATGGTGAGGTGGACTCCGAATGGTTTGGATGTTACTCACTTTCATGATTAAGTGGGATCATCCTAACCTCCTCACCTTATCCTCTTCATCTTATAAAAGGATAGGAGCTCTCATGGAGAAAGTGAGATTGGCTTGCTATTGAGTTTTGTAGCTTGGAGTTTTTGGAGCTTGTCTATTGGATTTGAGATTTTCTTTGTCAAGATATATTATGAGTAGCTATCATATCTATAGTCCATGGATAATAAGTGTGTGGGAAGCAAGGAACTGTTGGAAGGAACCTGACAACATCAAGGCATCTGGTTGTATATTTCTTCCACATTATATAATACAGTGGAATGTTTCTTTCTCATAAAATCATTCTCATTTTATAACATGACTCCTTGATCACATGTATAAGCTTTCATTGAATATATTATTGTTGCTTTCACTTTGGTTGGTTTGTTTCATTGCAGATCCAATATCACAAGAGCACTGAAGCAGATCAAGGACAACAAAAATATAAGGAAGCAATATTCAAAGGTATGTCACTTATCTCTTCTTTGGTAGTAAATTCGATGATTAAATCCTAGGGAAATATCCGTGTCCTGTCTTGTTTTGTTCTAGATCTAGGTGGATCTTAGGGGGATTGATTTGTGTCTACACTTAACAATTAGCCCGATAACAAAATTGGAGACCATATTGGGGACATATTGTTTTCCTAGTTTGTCTTGCTTTCTTGCTTTGATTTCTTGGGTTTTGTCTCTGAGTCTGTGGGGGATCCATCCAGACTCTCTAGATCTTAAAGTTCATTTAGGCTCTTTTCCCTTTTTCCAATTTTCCTTTGTTTACAGGCATTTCTGCACTATATCCCATATGCAGCCTGCGAAAACCTTAGATCTCCGCACCTGGATTGTTTAGACCAGTGCAGAATTTTCCCACCCTACCCATATCTATCCTGCAGAAACCTCAAATACCCATATACCCTTTGTTTGATTTTGAAAGATTTGGTCTCTTGCTTTGAGTGTCTTTCAGTTACAAAGAATTGTTTTTCTTTAGAATTGTTTAGTGAAAGAGCATTTCTTTTTCTGAATAATTTGTGCTAAAAGAGAAACTTAGTTTGGGTTGATTTTTTTTTAGGAAACTCGCTCTTTATTTTAGTGTCTCTTTGAAACAAAAAAATTAATTTCTTTCTTTATATTAGATTGGGGGCATCCTTGCATTTGAAGTAGTGAAATTGCATGTTTTTTGGCATTTTTTGGTCTTGAATTGTGTATTGGTGTACAATCTCTTTGGCTCATTTCTTGAAGATCTTGATGTTGATGAGTTTAATTAAATTTTGGGACATTGTGCATCTGGGAATGATAAACATTTTTCTCCTTCTCATAATATAGCTTTCATCGAAGTGAAATATTTGCATTATCATTTCTTTGCATTGTTTAGAGTCGGTCAAAACATCATTTAGTCCACGCCATTTTCCTCTTGAGTAAACAATAACCTTAAAAATAAAGCGCTTATAAAATTTGATTAGACATTTTTATATTTTCTGGTAGAAAACCTACATTAGATTAGTTCTAGGGATTTGGAATAGGTGTGAAAGATAAATTTCCAAAGCTGCAAAAAAACATAGAATCTTGAGTTAGGGAGCGGTAAATCCACTTATTACATTTTGTCCTAGGAAGCCCTTCTAACACAAGGGTCAATCACGAGGTTGCATTAAGAATGGCGGAGTTACTCACCCTGCTTTGTTGGTCTTGGTGTAGATATTGTGCGTATTATGGGGGTCTCTTGAAGGGTATACCCACAATGATGAGTGAAAGCCTTTCGAGTTGATTTCGGGCTAGATACCCTGCCTTTGCACGTGGATGGGTCTGTCGACTGTTTCCCTAGGCATCATTGTCATAATTGGTAACCTTAGTGGCATTCCTCTTTAGGGTCTTTACACAAGGTGACTGTGGAGGTGCAAGTCTTCATGGTACCTAGAATCGACGTTGGCCAAGCTCACTCGAGCTCCTTGGAGGGTATACCCACAATTATGTGTGGGAGATTGCACCAAGGCGTAAGTCCGTTAAGTAGGTCGTCAAATTAAAGATTCCACCCACTCTATCTAAGCCCCTTGTTACATTGTCCTCATGACGTTGGATTTCATCACCAACTAGTGTGTTCATTGTAAGAAGGTTTTGTTTGCTTGTTTGCTTCCTAGATTTTTAGCGTGTGTTGTTTGTTTTCCCTAGTAGAAACTAGGTTGGGTCTGTTTTTTTATGGTGTCATTTCTCGAAACGACCAATGAAGGAACCCATTTTCCAGGGGAACCTTTTGTTTTCCTTCTTACAGAAACATTGGTCCTCCTCACATTGCTACTTTGAGCCTTCCAAGCGTCACGATTGCGTTGTCGGTGTGGTTGTTTTCCACTCAGGTAATCCTGAATGCAGTTGGTTCTTCATTTTTAAGCACTTCACCCCAAGAGCATCAACCTCATGTTGATCCTTCACCATCTTCACCAGTAATATCTTCTTCACTTTCTTCACTTGCAAGGTCTTCTTCCATTTCATCTTCTTCGCCGAGTGAAAGCTATGAAGCTAGTAAGAAAAGGAAGAATAAGAAGAAGAAAAATAAACAAGGGTCCAAACTTCCAACCACTGTCGGATAGGTTGGAAAGAAACCAGTTACTGTTAATCATGCTGGGAGTGTTCATGATTCCAAGATCACCCAAACAATCCGTAAGCCCAAGTACCCTTGCAGGATTTGTAAGGGTAGCCATCTTCTCAAGGATTTCCATGGTCTATCCAAGGTTATAGAAGCATGGTCTATACAGCCTCGCCAATCCATGTCATTAGCCTCTGAACAACATGTTGATGACCTCCCATCAAATAGTCATGATATAGTTGGGAAAAAGAAAAGTAGAGTCAAGTTCCCATGTATGTTATGCAAAGAGAGTCATCTAACTCACATTTTCCCTCGTATGGATGAAGCCTCAAAATTCTTGGAAGACATGACTATTTCACAACCTCAACTTCCAGCTGCTTATCACAAGCTTACTCTCGACCCACCTGTAGTTGATGGAATGATCAACCCGTCCCCTTCATCAGTCAGTCTGGTTGATCATGTGGTCAATCTAGTCATGTCCTTAGTTGAACTAGTTGACAAAGTTGTCGATCTGATCCCATCGTTGGTCAATACCACTCTCCCGTTAGAGAGTGCAACCCAAGTGGTCGATCGGTTTCCACCCGTCGACCCCATTCTCCCCTTGGAGAATGCAACCCAAGTGGTCGATATAATCTCGTCATCGGTCGATCCTACTCTCTCGCTCTAGAGTAAACTCGATACTGCTCATGTTTTTCTTGTTGATACAGAATCTACCGTGCTCAGGGGTATTCCTCCTTCTCCCATGGAACCCAATACAAGTAATGAAGACATCCTTTTGAATTGGGGTGTGCTAACTAGACCTCACCTTCCCTCTCACATTCATTTCAATATTACAGTATAGGTTTGTGGTCGAGACATTCCTTAGATGATAATAGACAAAGGTTTGTCTATTAGTATTTTTTCCTCTATTGCTTGGCAAGATTTGGGTTATCCTCAGCTTGTGTAGGTTACACAGAATCTATTAGATTTTAACAGAAGAACCAATCAACCTTTAGCGATCCCTCCTCAGTTTTCTGTAAATTTGGGAGGGAAAATTGTCATTATTGACATCGTGGTAGTCCAAGATCCCTTGGATTTCGATTTACTCCTTGGGCGAGATTATGTCTATGCCATGAAAGCTATTGCATCCACTCTTTTTTGTGTGATATATTTCCCAAATGATGGAAGAGTGGTGACTATTGATCAAATTTTGTTTGTTGGCCCTGACTTGAACATCAACTCAATAACCTCCCTAAATGGTTCTTATATGCAGTCGGTGTCACCCTTGCCATAGGTCAATTATGTGGCATTTTCTCCCATGCCTTTACATGCCTATGAAGATGAGCCTCCCACTGTAAGCTCAGTCTCTGATGACCTGGATCCAGAAGTTGACATGGTGATCTCTTCGGTAGGGCTATTGGAACCTGACCTCCTTACCCCTATCACGACCATCGACATGTGTTCCTTCCAGAGTGTGTTTCTTCCATCAAGTGAATATCTCTTGGAAGCCATGACCAAGTTTTGTCCCTTGACATGGTGTGCTTCTAGAGCACTGTCCTCTTGGAAGTCGTGATCAAGAAGAGTGTTGAGCATGGTTTTATGATTTCAAGCTCATTAAAAAATGAAACTAGCTATGAGCATGGTTTTCTAATTTCAAGCTCATTAAAAAATGAAACCAGCTTTGAGCATGATTTTCTGATTTTGAGATCGTTAAAAAATGAAACTAGCTTTGAGCATACATTTTTTGATTTCAAGCTCGTTAAAAAATGAAACCAACTATGAGGATAGGTTTACTTCTCTATAGAAACCTCGTTAAGAAATGAAATAAAGCTTACGATCATAGTTCCTATTTCTATGTCAAGATCATTAAAAAATGAAACATAGGTCTGGAGATTGAACCCGAATTCTCGATCATATTTCCTATTCTTGTGTCAAGCTCATTAAAAAATGAAATAGTTTCCCCCCTAGTCAATTGAGTCAAGTACTTTGTTACGTATAGTATTTGAAGCTTCTTTTCATCCTCCTATGTCATTGGACAAATAGAAGCTTGGGGGGGAATTCTTACAGCCTATGGACTTCATGCTGAAGTTAAATACACTAGTTTCTTAAGATGGGGGATAAGTACCAACCATCCCTGTGTTATGCGTTGGGAAGTCCAAGAATAGTTTTCTATGGTTCAAGCTTGTGTAAAAATGAAACCAACTAACTCAAGCATAGTTTCCTCTGGTTCAATCTTGTGAAAAAATGAAACCAAGTCCAGGAAAAGTTTTGGCTAGTTTTAAGCTTGTGTAAAAATAAAATCTATCCCAAGGATGGTTTTTTTTTGTTTTAAAGCTTGCGTAAAAATGAAAACAATCCCGATCTTAGTATTTTTTCTTTCTCATGCTCGTAAATACATGAGAATAAGTTATCAAGCTTATTATTTGTTCTTTCTCATGCTCGTAAATCAATGAGAATGTAACCGAGCAAACTTTTATCACTTTTTCGGGCTCATAAAGGTTATACGAAAAAGGAACCCCCTGTAGTTCCCTTTAAGCTCTTTTCAGACTCTCTAAACATGAAAATATTGTCGAGCAACCTTGTTCTTTTCATGCTCGTAAAAGTATTCGAAGAAAACATTTGATGGGTGGTAGGTTATCACTTTTTGAGTCTCATCAAACTAATTTATGAAAAAGGAACTAAGAGAGTTCTCTTTAAGTGTTTTTTAGACTCACTAAACATTAAAAACACCTGATTTTTCTTTCTTTGGACTCGTAAAACAAACATTGAAAGTCCCATATGGGACCGAACCACTCCTTCCTAGGGTTCGTTAAACATACTTCGAGGGACTCATCCGAAGGATGATCTTACATATACAAGCATATGTTATCCTCCTCAAGCTTGTGTAAAAATAAAGAGGTACTCGCCAGAAATGGTGGGGGGAAATTGGGAAAGAAATGTATCTAAACATGTATTCTATGGAAGAGTCACCTTTGAACATGACACCCTTTCACTCGCTTTGTGTCTAGGTTGGAAAATACACTTGTCTCTTGGTCATAATCCTTTATAAGATTACAAATCGGTCTGTGATCCTTATTGTTGAGTCAGTGTTTCCAAGACAGTTGTCGTGTCGTCAATATGTTCAAAGAGAAGTTCAACACGGAAATCCTTCTATTGTGTCAGACATTTCTGCAGTCCTTAAGCCTTCTATTGCATCGACCATCCCTGAGGCAGTCCTTAATCATTGGTTACTCTAATCTACTTCAAATCTTGTTACATGTTTTGTGTCATTGATTGGGGATACATTAAGGCCCTCCTGTGATGAGTCTTTTTCTGTCCACTTCAACTCATTATACAGTAAGTAGACTTAGAAACTAATTGGTACCATGGGACTTGTATGCCTTAATGGAAGGTTTCCTTGCTTTGGACAATGGGTTTTCATTATTGACTCCTGATCGGAAGATTTCACCAAGTGTTCGACCTCATCTCATTTATCCACATTCGTTGGATAGTACTAGTGTACCTTGGGATTCATTGACATTAATGGTGATTTCCCTCACACTTGTTAACGGTATTCGTTAATGACCAGTAATCAAGTGGTTTCTACCATGTTCGACTTCATCACATGTATTCAGATGGTTAGATTCGTACTATAGAGTGGTGGAGATGAAGACCCTAGATCTTTTCTGACAGATTCAGGTTGCGTTGGAGTATATTCAGTTTGTATTGTTGCATAGATCCACATTGTATGTCTTGTGGCTATGTTCAAATTTGAGTCTTTAACACATAGATCCACGGTGTATTTTTGGTGGCTATGTTCAGATTTGAGTCATATTGGCATGGATCCATAGTGTATATTTGGTGGCCATGACCTGTCTTACTTGACATGGATCTTTGCATGTCGACATTTATGCTTTGATTCATTTGTATTCTGAGTATGGGAATGCCTACCTCAGTGATGATATATTATTGTATTGTATTTCCTTATTTGTTGGCAGGTTTCCGACAAACTGGTCCTTGTTCCCTACACACACTCGACAAAGTATTTCAGCTATCACTCTGTTCTAACTTCATACTTTGGGGGGCTCTCTATTACACATTATTTTTGTCACCCTCATGACCATTAAATATGTAAACCTATATGTTTCCTTCAAAGGGGTCAGTGGCCTAAATTCCTAAAGAAAGAAGGGTGAAGAACTTTGCATGAGAGAAGTTGTATTTTCCTTTGTAAAAACCCTATTAAGGAAGATTTATGCAGGCTGCACTATACGCAGAGTGAGGCGATGACTGATTTCAGCACCTTTCTCTAAAGCTAGACTACGGAGTTTCCACAGGCTGCACTATAGCCAGGGTGCGAAAATTCCTGTACATGGGAAAAATGAGCATCTTCTTGATGCTTCTAGAAGGAGAAGCTTCTATGGTGAGGTGGCCTCCGAACGATTTGGATCTTACTCTCTTTCATGATTTAGTGGGATCATCCTAACCTCCTCACCTTATCCTCTTCATCTTATAAAAGGAGAGGAGCTCTCATGGATAAAGTGAGATTGGCTTGTTATTGAGTTTTGTAGCTTGGAGTTTTTGGAGCTTGTATATTGGATTTGAGATTTGCTTTGTCAAGATAGATTGTAAGTAGCTATCAGATATACAGTCAATGGATCAGAATTGTGTGGGAAGCAAGGAACCGTTGGAAGGAACCCGACAACATCAAGGCATCTGGTTGTATCTTTATTCCACATTATATAATATAGTGGCATGTTTCTTTCTCATAAAATCATTATCATTTTATTACATGACTCCTTGATCACATGTATAAGATTTCATTGAATACACTATTGGTGCTTTCACTTTGGTTGGTTTGTGTCATTGCAGATCCAATATCACAAGAGCACCGACGCAGAGCAAGGACAACAAAGATATAATGAAGCGATATTCAAAGGTATGTCACTTATCTCTTCTTTGGTAGTAAATTCGATGATTAAAGCCTAGGGAAAGTGCCATGTCCTGTCTTGTTTTGTTCTAGATCTAGGTGGATCTTAGGGGGATTGATTTGTGTCTACACTTAACAATTAGCCCGATAACAACCAAAAACTCTCCATGTGTTTGGAAGAGTAACCAAACGGAGGAGGACACAGCTCTATGTAATGAGAACAGATTTCTAAGGCCGTGCTAGATCCCAGTGCTTGTAGAATAAAGAGAAGGATGTGCTCTGTCCAAGGGTGACTATATTGTTTCCAACGAAAATGAATGTTTCCGCGTCCCCTCTTTTTGGAATATTTTTTTTTTTGTGTGTTTTCACGTATTTAGTGAGCTTGAAAAAGAATAAAGAATGCTACGTTACAAATGAGGAATGAGTGTCATAGAAAAGCAAACCGGTTCCAAGTGCATGGAACATACTGATGCTCAGTGCAAGGAGATGGGTGCAAGATAAGGACACTCGAGAAAATTCATCCATGGGTCGAGGTCTCAGATCGCAAGGGAAAAAATGCGACAAGGATTGCACCCAAGGAATGCTCTAAAGGTTTAGTAATAGCCACATGAATCCGAAATTAGGCCAAAGATACAAGGATGACACATGCAATGTGATTACAACATGACACAATGAGACTCCTTCCATGTAAAGTTTTACGAGCCCAGAGAAGGTAATCTTGGTGGTTTTTCACTTTTAGAGAGTCTGAAAAACACTAAAAGAAGACTCTAGAGTGATATTTTTCGTAAGTTTAGTCTCCAGGGCTTGAAAAAGAATAAAATCATAGCAAGGAGAACTCTTATGGTCACTAGGGCCAGTGTATTCCTTTTCTGTACTTAGTCCAGTCGGTCTAGAAAAGGGTTAAACTTATACCGAAAGGACGTCTCTTCAAAACCATTTTAACAAGTGTTCTAAATAATGTTCTTGGTGTAGTGTTCGAATCGAAAAGGAAGGAACCCAAATGGTTGAGCAAGAAATAGGAAGTGTATGGGAAAAGTGTCAAGGCATTGGCCAAAATTTGTAATTTACCAATGGTGAGACACATGACTAAGATATAGAGCATTATGAAAATCAATGCAAAGGTGCATTGAGAATTGCACTCATGCATAGTAAGTGGTAGAGTTGCACTTATGCATGATATAATTGTTATACTTGAATGCATTTGTTGAATGTGTTTTGTGAATGCATGCATATATTGTATTTAATGGAAATAATTATACTAACAGCTGAAAAGTTACAACTATTACTAACTCTTGGAGTTGAGAAAATTTCAGGAGTTGTTAAACATTGCAACATGAAAGTTGCAAGTCAAGTAGTCACATGAGCATTGAATACATGAAATTTTTGTTCATGAAACAAAGTAATTTTTGGACACACCGACCACACTGAGAGGGGGGGTGAATCAGTGTAGGGATATTTTTACACTTCTTTCAAAACTTAGTTATCAACCACTTCAAATATTATTATTCATTCACAATTATCTACTTGCATATAAAAACACCATTCATCAATAATAGAGAACATTAAACCATCACCATAATGAACACAAAGAACATCAAATATATGTGTAAGATTTTGTATTATGTTTTTACATGATACTATGATCTCAGGGGTTTATTGTTGATTGTGGAGCCTGATTATCTTCCTGATTTAGAGGTCTATTAATTTCATCCATGTTTATACCCCATGAAGTATTTACACCCCAGAAGTATGTACACTCTTCCACGCGGGGGAGTAGTGCGGTACCCCCTCTGTGGAATTAGAGAGGGCTATCCCATTTGAAGTCACGAGGGGCAAAGCGGGGAGGTTGAGGGAGAAGCCCTCGAAAAAATTTCCTTGTAAAAGTTATATTGTAATTTCATTGTAAATCTGGACCCGTTCGGTATGGTCGCAGATCTAACGATAGAATTATGTTAGAGTTTTCCTAGAAGGCAACCCTCTTTTATAGAGAATGTGTGACTATGTATGTTGGTGAGTATTGTATTACGAGAGGCGTGAGAGAAAGAGGGCGTTACAGTGGTTTTTGTTATAGGTTGTATCCAACTTCATTTCTTTGGATAATAATAATAAAGAAAGGACAAAGCAATTTCTCTAGTGCTTCCCTGCCGTTGAATCACGGTATCTGTGTCTCTTAGTATTGTGTATCTTTTGTGTTTTATTTCACTTGTTGTTTTATTTATTTCTCCATGGTCATGTTTTCTAACAACTGGTATCAAAAAAAAATGTAACTCGCAGGAAAAGAGGTTTATTGGTTCGAGTGTGAGAAATGGAGGAAGATGGAAAAGTTTAGGGTTGAGAAATTTAACGATAAAAACTACCAGTTATGGAAGATCTGAGATGGAAGATTGTATATGAAGGATCTCTATTCATTAGTGATTGTAAAGAAGCCCGTGGCTATGAAGGACGAAGATTGGGAGATTCTTGATAGAAAGACCCTAGGAACGATCTGAATGAGCTTGGTAGAGTCGGTGGCTTTCAATATCTAGAAAAAGACAATGAAAGGGTTTGATGGACGTTAATAGGTGTATAGAAAAACCCTCATTTGATCCAATAAGGTATTTCTAATGAAGTGATTATTTAATATGAAGATGTCGAAGGTGGGTATGTTGCAGATCAATTAAATAGGTATCTGATTTACTGCTATTCCAACTAATTACTGTAAAAGTGGACTTTGATGATGGGGTTAGAATCTTCAATCTTGTGCTCATTTCAATTTTGGAATGGCTTCAGTCATGGTACATGTAAGTAACTTTCTGTCCTACTGGTTCAAATACTTTAAAATTTGATGATGTTATTTGGTGTTATCCTTGGTGATATGACGGAAAAGCCACGGGTGAGACTATCGGTGTGGTGTTGAAGGAGAATAAAGGGCGAGAGGAAAGGACTCGGAAGCATTCGAGGAATTCTAGGAAGGGTAGATCAAATCGGACTTGGAAAGATAGAGTGTTGGAACATGGGAAGAAGGACATCTGAAGAAAGAGTACGAGATCCAAAGAAACAAAGAGATGGACAAGATGAGAGAAATCAGGAAGCAATTGTATCAGGTGATGTGTTACAATATTCTTTGTTCATGAATGTATTTATGAGTCTTGGGTAAGATTCGGGGATTCATTTTCATACATGAAAAGCATGTTTCTAAGATTATGTTCAAAGTGATTTTGGAGAAATGAGGTTCATTTGGTGATGATGCACCATGCACGAAAATTGTTGGAATGGGAAGGTAAAAATAAGCAAAGCAATGAAACCAATGGTTGTTGTTGAAAATTAAAGACCTTATATTCGGTTCAGGAAAAACCCTGATTTCAACAGGGTAGTTAACAAGTGAAGGTTGTATATCCATATTCTGAGATAAAGGCGTGGAAGGTCATGAGGATCATTGAGTGATAAGCGGAAGAAGGTGGGTACATTGTATTTATGTATTAGTATCTTGACTCTTCTATATCTTTAGCTTTTACATGAAGATGGATACAACACTATGGCATCATAGGCTAGGACACATAAGTCCAAATCAATTTGATTAAGATCCTTCACAAAATAAATTTGTTCACAGATCTTAAACAAATTGATTTGGATACAACTGAGCATTGTGTTTATGGAAAACAAAAAGAAATTCAGTTTCGAGTCGATGAGAAAAGAAAAGAAAGAATGAAAGGTTAGAGATTGTGAATACAAATGTATGGGGACCAGTTCAATTATCATCTCTTGGTGGCTCTCGGTAATATATTTGCGCATTGATGATGCAACTGAAAAACTTGGGTTTATTACTGCATTCGACAAAAAGCTGATGTTTTTGATACTTTGAAATGAATTTAGTTGAGAATGGAGGCGGAGAAAGTTTGAAGTGTCTCGGATCGGATAATGGAGGTGAATCTTGCAACAAGGATTTTGATGATAATCGTTCATACCATGGGATTAAGAGGAACATTTCCCTGAACACCATGAAAATGGTGTGTGTGAAAGGATGAAAACGAGGGACAATCATGGGCGTGCAAGGTATGAGATTGCATGCTAGTTTTCCATTATAGTTTTGGAATGTTTAGTCTGACTGTTTGCCAATAAATAGAGGACCTTCGGCTCTTTGGATGGTAGAATTCCAGGAGGAGATAAGGAATGAGGAAAAAGGTAAACTATTCTTTTTTGAAAACTTTAGGTTGTGAGGCATTTGTGCTGATAAAGAAAATAGAACAAAGCGAGGCAAAATCCAAGAAGTGTACCTTTATTGGATATGGTGTTGTAATTTGGTTATAAACAGCAGGTTATGAAAATAAAAAAAATCATTAGGAGTAAAGATCTCATATTTAATAGAAAAGGTCATGTACAAAGATGGACAGGGGAAAGAGCAAAGCAGAAAAACAAATTACCACCCGATTAGCAGTGAGATCACTGAAAAGAAATTCAAAAGGAACCAAAAAAATCAAAACGTACAACAAAAGGAGAAACAAGTAACTCAAACACCTGCAAGTGATCCCCCTGAAATATCTACCAGGTTAAGTATAACCCCTGAACGATAATCTCCTTCATTATATTATTATTTATTTGTTGGTGATTTTGGTGAACGAGAATGTTATGAAGAGCGGTCTGGGGTAGACACTAAACAAAAGTGGGAGAAAGGCATGAAAGTAGTTTCATAGAAAATAACGGAGACTGGGACTTTGGTTCGGTTACCCTACAGGGAAAAAGAGCATTTGCGGGGATGGGTTTCAAGTTGAAAGGTGGAGAAAAAGAGTTACAAGAACGAACTTGTTGTAAGGGTTTGCACAAAAGAAAGGTATAGATTTTGATGAAATAAATTTTCTCTGTTGTTAAAATGACTTCCAATTAGGACTATTTTAAGTCTTGTGGCGGTAGAATATTTGCATCTTGAACTGAGTTAGATGTAAAAACAACTTTCTCCATGGGGATTTGGAGGAAAGGAATTTATATCATTACGAGGGTCATGAGTCCAAAGGAAGGAGAATTTGGTATGAGGTTGAAGAAGAGCTTCTATAGCCTAAAACAAGCTCCAAAGGGTAAGGTAATTTATCTGAAGTTTGTGAGTTTATGGCAAACCGGGTTTATAATAGATGTCGTAAAAGGCTAAAAATACGACTATATTATCTTGTTATTGTGTTGGAGTGACATGCTTGATGCGAGGGTCTAGTATATAGGGATATAAATATGCGCAAAGAAGAAATTAGCCAGACCATTTGCGATGAAGGATTTAAGGTCTTTGCAAAAGAAATCCTTGGTATGAGAACAACAAAAGACAGGAAAAAGTACTTGGCCTGACATTGTACGGAGTTACGGAGGAGGTGTTGGAGAGGTTTAGAATCTGATGCAAAACTGATTAGTACACGGCCCAGCCATTTCATTAACTAAGAATGTGTCCCCAAGACCGCGAGGAGGAGATAGAATACATGTCGAGGGTCCATCATATTCGCTGGTTAAGAAAACGATGTATGCACAATGGTTTCTGTGGTGAATATTGCACATGCAGTGGGAGTTGTGGCGGTATATGAACAATCCAGGTAAGAACATTAGGAGGCAGTAAAATGGATTCTGGAATTTGAGAAATTGCGCTACTACACATGCATTATGTTTTTGGAGGTTAGGGTACATTTTTCTATAAGGATATGTTGATTCGGATATAGCAGGTGATAAAGGCAGCGGAGGAGCACCACAGGTATGTTTTTACTATAGGTGGAACAACGGTAAAGGTTGCATTTTGAAACTACAAAAGGTTGTTGCACTTTCAACAATAGAGGTAAGAGTATATTTCTTTTCTGAGAGGCTAGTAAAAGAGATGATTTGGTTACAAAGGTTTATGGAGGAATTGGGAAAGAAGCGGAGAACAAAGGTTTATGCTTGTGGCCGGTCAGTGCCATTCACCTTTCAAGAACTCATCCCTTCCATTTTGAATACTAAAAGCATATAGGTTGAGGTACCACTTCATCTGCGATCCACCTTGGAGAGATAGACTAGGTTGAAGCTAGAAAAAGATACACACTAGCGAGAATCCTGGAGACATGTTAACAAAAGGAGTAACCGGGGAGAAAGCCAGGTTCTTGATCAATTTTAGTTGGTCTTCAAGAATGAATATGAAGATAGAAATTTGCCAGGTCGAAAGGTTTGCAGTCCGGCCTTATACAACAGCCCAGTGGAGTTATTTGAGATCAGTAGGGGAGATTGTTGGTTTATGGAAACTGATTATATTTGATTTAGAGGTCTATTACTTTCAGTCGTTTTTATACACCATGAATTATTTACACACAGGAAATTATACACTTCAAGTGAGGGAGTAGGAGGGTACCCCCTCACAGCAAAAGTCGGGGATATCCCAGAGTTCGAAGAATGGGGAGCAGCGGGGTTGAGGGAGAAGCCCGAAGCAAGTACCTTGTAAAAGTATATTGTAATTTCATTGTAAATTTAGACATTCATTATAAGGTTGTAGATCTAACAATAGAGATTATGTTAGGGTTTTGCCCTAGAAGGCAACCCTCTTTATGAAGGAAATGTATCGCGACTATGTATGTTGGTGAGTAATGTATTTTTGAGGAAGTATGAGAGAAAGAAGAGGGGGATTACAATAGGTTTTGTTGTAGGTTGTATCCGCCTGTTTTAGCTGGATAATAATAAAGAAGGACACAGCAATTTCTCACGGTGGGCCGTAGCCCACCTTTGGGTGAATGCAGTAAAATATGTGTCTCTCTTGTGTGTACGTAGCCCACACTGGGTGAACCACGTAAATATGTGTCTCTCTTGTATTGTGTATCTTCTGTGTTTTATTTCCACATTTGTTTTATTTTATTGCTCTGCGGTCCTGTTTTTCTAACATTTATCAGCACCAACTAAAAAGAGAGCCAACTCCACGAGAGTACCAACTCTCAATACAAGACCTAGCTTGAAAATATCAACACCAAATGAGATGTGAGGAATCCAACCCTCAAGTACAAGACCTAGCTTGTAGACAGAAGACAATATGTCCAACATGTACCAATAACTAGTCACAATATGTACCAATCACCTTGTACTATCAACCATGTACATCAATCACTCACACAACCTGTACCATCACAAGTGCATCAACTATGCACAACATAACCTGTCACATCAACTTGTCTCCTCTATCAAATAAGATATGATCTCATGGATCTCATGCTCATGATCACAATAGAAATAGACAACATGAAGACCATATGCCAAATACCAACAACAAAATACCAATTGTATCCCTCAACAAATATGATATATGCAGTAATACTGAACATCCAATACCATCTCAAGAGATAAAACCCAGCTCACAAAACATACCTCAAACAAGATGTGTTGTATCTCTCATAAATAGAATCCAACCATGCATTAAAGATTATGCCAATATAACCAGCTATGAACCAGTACTAAACTTCAGTAGATCTGCCTCAAATCAACTCTACAACAAGACCTAAACTTCCAAGAGGGTATCCAACAGATTTACAAGCCAAACCCTCAACCAGATTCATAGATTCAACACTACACATATGAAAACCATATATTTTTATTCTTGTAGCCATGGATCTATTACAGATTTGTTTCTCTAGCCATGATCTTGTTGTCGTGATTCTGTTGCCGCAGTTCTACTTCCACAATTATATTGTCCCATTTATGTTGTCATGATTCTGTTGTCGCAATTCTACTATCTTGATTATGTTTTCATGGTTTTGTTGTTTCTATTCTGTTGTCATGATTCTACTACTGTGGTTTTGCTTCCACGATTATGTTATCGCGGTTTTTCTACCGCGATTTTTCTACTACGATTTTTTTGTCGGGAATTTGTTGCCGCGAATTTGATCTATCAATAATACCTTCCCAAATAACCTTTCACAAATGGATATTCAATTATGTTCAAAAATAATTTGCATAAGAGACCTTTGCTCTCTTATTTATACTCTCCAAGTAGGTTTCTCTAGGGGTTATCTTCTAACCAACTTCCTTCTTTTAGGGATAACCCACTTCTAACCACTTTGTCCACTTACAACCACTTTATCCACAAATAGTAATCTCACCACTTCTAGTTGCAACTAATTTATTTTTAATTATTTTGTTTTTGCAACAACTTAACCCATGATTAACTCCTAGTTGCAACCACTTTGACTAGTAAAATTCTTCTAGGAGCTTCCACTTTGACTAGTAAAATTCTTCTAGGAGCTTCTAGAATAAATTGACTTCTTTGACCTTCTAGGGGCTTCTAGATAACTCATGAGGGTTCTCCAACTTCACTAATCCATACCTCCTCAAACGTGAGGAACTACGTGACATACTACATATCACTAGAAATGGTACGACATGTATTATCCATCTAGAATAGTCTCACCTGCAAATTCACTGATCTTCATTACATTATTCCTCAACCAAACTTGGGTTCCTTAACCACATTGCTAGGATTACTCGACCACTTAACCATTTGTACTTTACAAAGTGTCTTTTCGTGAGGTATTTCATCATAAAGGGACCACTTTAGGAACTTTATTGAAGAGTGTCTTCCCTTAAGGGCTTGCGCCATAAGGGGACCACTTTGGATTTCATCCATTTGGCACTTCCTATCAACCATGACATGAAATCAATGATATAACTCCCTTTGACATCAATATTGACGTCAATGACAACACATCACTATGACACCACTTGACATCAACCCTTTGACATCAATTACATCAATGACAACATAATCCAACAGCCAAGACATCAATGATACAAGCACATCATTATGAAAATAATTGACATGAACCCTTTGACATCAATCCTTCGACATCAATGACAACATAGTACATCAATAATGATTGATAGGAAAAGGAAAGTATAATTGCTGAAAATTCCTATGCATAGAATATTAATTCATTCTATTTAATAAATTGCTTGATATTTGTGATTGAATTGGTAAGTGTAGACAATTATAAGATCATTTTGTATGTTTTTGGTACATATTGCAATGAGAGTATATTGTATAGGAAATACTGATAATTTGTTGGTTGAATGCAAGATGAAGAATTGCAAGAAAAGTGGTATTCAGTATGGTGTTGGTGAAAGCCATAAGAAAGACTACATCCTACTATTGCAACAACCATGAAAATTATGAGATAGAATTTCATATTTTGGGAAAAGTTGAATTCCTTATCAAATAAATTTGAGTTTCTAAATGAATTTTTTATTTATAATATTCCCTCATAATAAATGTATGTGGGTGATACAGATGAGATAATATTGATTAAAGTTGGAATTCTTGGGAAGAACAACTATTGTTGGAGACACTAGAGCCCTATAAATGTAGAACCTTGGTGGGGTTCTAATAATAAGTTGGCACTCTCCTTGTGTGTGAAATCCTTGGCAAGATGTATCGTTGAGGGATTGTGTAGCAGTGAAGGGATACATGATCCTAGAAGGGTGAGTGCAAGAAGGAAGAGGAAATTCATGAGTGATTATGGCATGCGAGCTATAATCATGAGGGTCTGTCAAATGGAACAATGAGATGAATTATTTCATGAAGAAACTCTATGGAATAGAGAAAATGACTTCCAGCTACAGTATGAATACATGAATTGGTGCTTGCAAAGTAGATCACCAAGGAGACAACAAGCTTCCAATAGCAAAGGCTTGGAGATTTTTGAATAATTTTGAATTGTACATGGTATATAATGCACTGAGGACAGTGTATAAATAATGGGTAGGGGAATGCAATACCCCAAGTTGAACCCTAGTTGTAAATGTAAATATGTTTTATAGGATGGTGAGACGGGTTATTAAAGGCTAGAAGGATTATGTGATTATTAGGCCAGAGAAACTAGATACTAAAGGCCATTGAGCCTATTATTGTAATATGTAAACACTCATATCATTAATAAAGTACTTCATTGTTGCAGACCAACCCACAAATGAGTAAGGGGGATAAAATCTACTAGAAAGGTGTCAAGATCAATTCTCGCTTCTGCGTTTTCCCTCTCCTTTCTATTTTCCCAACTTATTTTTTCCATTTATTTTCCCTCTTCTATACTTACCCTCGTTCCCCTTTTCTTTTCTCCCTTCTCTTTTCCCTTTCTAGTTACTATACTTAGCCATTTTTGAAAAATACTGGGTTCATAGGTTGGTGGACTCGTGGATCGTCACCTCCATGCATACTCCCATATCATGAGTCCGAACGACCATTGTTTTATTATGTACTTAACCTTTTTTTCAACCACGGGTTCACGAGTTCAAGGTTTCATATTCTAAATTCTGTGATATCCATTTTGCACCCAAATATATGTGATCTACATTATGACTGTCAGACTTGTCGTGGGTACCAAGATCCTAAGTATCTTTTTTCTCCTGTATTGAGTCCGACCGACCATAGTGCAACACTTAGCCTATTTTCAATCATTCGCAACTGCGGGTTCGTGGGTTCATAAAAATTCCCAAATCCTAATTTCTCTTGTCCGTCCATGCCAACTTCGTGCTTTTCCTAATATGCATTTAGCATGGTTTAATGCTAATAATTCATCATACAGGTTCCATAAAGATTGTCATTAATAAGCGAAGGGCTCGAAGATATTTCCCATTAAAATGCATTAAAGCATGATTTGCCAAAGATTGTATTGTTATCTCTCTCAAGAGTTCATTTCAAGTATTATTTGGTTAAAAGAATGCTCTTGTCAACTATGGTAGTAACAGATCGACAATAGGTCTGCGGTGATACTTTGGATATTTTTGGGCATGAAGACCAAAACTTTCAGTGGTCTAGAGTGTATTCTTACTATTCATCTCCCTCTGCTAAAAAATAAGTGATCTGGACATCCGAAATTGCTCGCGCAGGGTGTGTCCCTGAGGTTTTCGACTGAAAGGAACTGGTTGCATGGTGTGTTGAGAAATATGTATCGAGTCAGTGAATCATACAACTCCAGGATCATTCCTGCAACTCTCTTTCACTGCAAATATTTTGTAATATGTTGAAGCTCCCTGAGCCAACACTTACCTTCAAAGGAGAGGATTGCAGGGATTTCCTGAAAATGCATGACAACGGCCTGGACCTCTTGCCTAAGTTCTTGGATAATATTGTGGTTGTCCTAGAAGACATTACCAGGATTCAAGTTGAGTCATTTAAAAACCCCTTTAGGGAAATTTCTTGGTTGTTTACCAGGATGATAGGACAAGAAAGAACCACCACTATTTCCCGAATGATTCTTTATATTTTATATTTTACAGTTAAAGAGAAAGTTATTTTCGATTGGGGAAAACCAAATTCCATTAAAATATCCTCCCAATTGTCACAGTACAAAAAAGAAAAGAAATTATTCATGGCTTCTTATTTGGTGTTTGTGATAGCATATTGTTGTCAATTTCCAAAATTGTCTATTTGTAAGAGGGTGAACTGTGAACTTGATTTGGTTACCTTCTGGTACCAAGAATTGTGGAGACACAAGGCTTCTTTTCATTTTTATGAAGTTTAAAATGATTTCATTTCAGTTTTCAAAGGATTATTGTTTGGTAAAGATACCCCCAGAATATCCAACTAGGAAAATAAATTCTTGGATAAAAAGGGGACGCTAGAGAAGATGGAAAATCATAATGTTATCATGATTTTTATCTCCATGGAAAATCCCTCTTTTATTCCATGCCATGTATCTGATAAAATGTTTATCACAGAAGTAGCAAGGCAGTATACTTTCTGGCTGCACTTTTCCATGAGAAACGGAAAAAGCAATTCATACCATTTCCTTGGAAAATTGGAGACTTTATATTCAGGAATATAAAAAAAATCGATGAGTTTGTGAACCACTTCCACAATGTGAATATGAAATATGTTGAAAATATAAATGGGTTTGACCCTAACGGAATTTTCATGGAACATATGCTAGCAGTAAGATTCAACAACTCATTTATTCATATTGTTCTGAGTGAAGAAGAAGATAACAAATTAGGTGCTCCTTCTCACAATGTTGGTGACTTGGAAACAATACTTAGTAATAACAAGTTTTAAAAGAAGAAAGCAAAGGGTCCCAGTGATAACAGTTCTCAGTCCCCAACTGTTACTCCTAAAACTACCACATCTCGGAGCAATGCTCCAATGGCCCACCCATCTAAATAAGTTACCAATAGTTGTTACGAGGAAAATCTCTATATGGCTAGGGTAAACCATAAGAGTTGGAAATGACTGCAGAAATCAACTCTATTCTCAAGTAAGCTATATAAATGAATATGATATCAAGACAAGATAAAAGGCCTACCCCGTTAAGACGTTCGATGAAGTCGATTGTTGAGCACATGACCGAAAGCAATATACTTGCAACTATTCCTCAACAACCAAGAAAATAAAGCATACAGTGATAATAAATGATGTTAGCACATTCAATAGAATAATCCATTAATAAACATGACAAATACGCCCATGGAATAATAATTCAAATATTTTCAAGATATCAATTGGACGGGAAAACAATATTTCTATTAATATATGATCAGCAGAAGTGAAAATGTTATAGACTTCCATGTCAGCATAGTTCAGAACTGAGAAACTAAGTTCCATC
This sequence comes from Picea sitchensis, assembly GCA_010110895.2. Taxonomy (NCBI): domain Eukaryota; kingdom Viridiplantae; phylum Streptophyta; class Pinopsida; order Pinales; family Pinaceae; genus Picea; species Picea sitchensis. The sequence continues at coordinate 37,093 of SNQJ01S0009829.1, forward strand.
CAGCTTTGCCTCCACCACTTCAATCCTCCACCCAAGGCAAGATCATAGAAGAGATACAATGAAGTTCTCAATCAATAATGGAAGAGCTTGGGGGTTGAACATTGTGTTCAGACTTAAAGGACAAAGGGATGTAGACACAATATGAAGTAAATAATTTCTCTATAGTAACTTTTCTCTCAAAGTTGAATTCTTTATCCTCTTTTGCATAGATCAGAATTGGCCCATTTACATCCTTCAAATAGAAATGAAGGGTCGAATCAGAACATTTCCAATATATGGAAGGCCAAGGATCACAGATCTCTTGTCGTGACATGGAAACCCAACTTCATTTTTCATTTTTGGGCACAAATCCTGATGTACGAGGGTTGTATTGGAGTAGCCGGTGTATACACATATTGTATAGTAGCCAAGGTGTGTACATGTGGAAAAAATGTATTTTTAGCTCTGGTATTTGCAAAAATGGATGACAAGTCTACATAGGGAAATGGAAAAAGGCCTTCTGTGCAAGATTGCATAGGGTGAGGAAAATATTGCTATAACATATGCCCCCTAATGTGTGAGTTCATAGGAGTATATGTGATGGCTGAAATACATTATAAACAACCCAGAAGTGGAGTGATGGGGAACTAGCTAGAAGAACTAGTTTCTCATTACATTCTGCACTGACTTTGCATACACGACTGCCAATTTTAATTACACTGCAGATCCATGTGAAAAGATACCAAAAAACAGTTTGTGGCCATGAATAGGAAAATACAAATGCGGTTACATTCCAAAGTATGTCGTAGTCACGAACAAGGCCCAGTAGAACCAGTCTCAAAACTAATATGAAGATATATGTATACAATGGAGTACAATCTGATATCCCATGATCACTGAATTCATATAAGTATTGGTCCAATGAAAAGGAAGCAACAACTCAAGAAAGTTTTGGTCACATACTGATGTCTTCAAGTCTTCTACACAATCCACCAAAGATTTAAGTCTACATCACGTAAATAAAGGAGTTGAGGTCGAACACAATGAGGTTAACAATATTGAGGTATATTGTTAACAAACGCGAGACAACCTACTGATAATGAAAGTATGTATCAAGGCACTGAGTACAGTCTTACAAATGTGAATAAACCATTCGGTGCCAAACACCTGAATAATTCATCAAACAGGAGACATTGATGTATTCACAACTGTCAACAACGAGAGAACCTGCCACCAATGACTGCAAGCCTCAAGGTCCTCAAACGAATCTAGGTCTCGTTTCCAAAATAGATGAGCTAAAGTCGATGGAAGGAGACCCGCTGAAAGGAGATCATTAAGGAATTGTTGGCATAGGGGTAGACCTGGGGTTCAACGCTTCAACAACACACCAACAAAACCCTAACTATCGACCCTTTTGGCAACACCTGCGAAGCATATGAAGTCTCACCCGAGGTAGAGGCAGGGGGGGTTGTAGGACTCAAGTTTCTACAACCTAGCTGGGACACAAATCTGTGATCACAATACTTAATAGAGAACTTAGCCAATAAAATTCATTAGTCTTTAACCCTTGTATGCACATCGCAGGTTAAAACCCTAGTCACAGAACAACGCAAAATTATTCAAGATCTAGCGTATCTAACCATTTAGCACATAGAATTAAAGCAGATATAGCATTCATTCACACCATAAAGCACTAAGAATTCATAGATCCATTTATCCTACCAGTGCACTAACAAAATACAAGAAAAATATAGCACAAAGCACATAACACAGGATATGCGTGGTTCACCCCAGTGTGGGGCTACGTCCACCAACTCTTCTTCTTCTTGATTAGCTTCTTCCAATATTCTTACATGCACAGAGACATAAATCCAACTCCACATAGGACAGGAGATCTGTGTGCACCTCGCTAGATCCTCCTTCCCCGAGTTAGGTCAAAACACAGAGCCTTTACATAGTCTATGCACAAAGCACTACAAACCACTTTCACTTATCTCTGCAAGTCTCAACATACGGTATGAACAAATCATTCACAACCATTTACACCTAACACACTGGCCTACTAGTTCTTGCACAATGCCCATTTAGATCTAGTAACTCTAACTACTTCTTACATCGCCTAGATACTTACTTATACTTTAAAAAGGGGGCCTAAAAATGGGTAACACCCATGGGCTGACATCCCATACCCATTACATAAACCCTAAATCCAAAAATCCCGCAAAAGGGGTTGAGATCCCGCGATCTCTACTTCGCTTGGGTGCTCCATCTTTGACCAGCCTGTCGAAGTCCCAAAATGGTCAAACATGACCAAGGTTCTCCAAAACTTGGTCAAGGGCCAACATGCCCCCAACACTCACTTGTGATTCGTCATGAGTCACTATGATATGGGAAATTCTTCTTCGAAGGCCTCGCACTTGGCTCGAGCTACCTCAACTTGCTGCTTCACTAGAGCCTCCTACTTGGTGAACTCATGAATGACTTTCTCGGTGGCAGGTCCTTCCAAGCGTTGTTTTGTTGTGGTGACCACTTGTTCCAGTTGTGCACCTCATCCCTCGATCTCTTCAAAAAGTGTGCAGGCTTCGTCCTGTACCAGTTTGAGTCTCTGGGTCACTTCCATGACTCTATTCTGGACAACATTGACCAGTTGCTGAACTGCGTGCACCTCCTGTGACCTTTTCATATTTTCTACCATTGAAAGAAGTTTCAGTTGTGTTTTCATTGTTGATGCCTTTTGCTTTGCCTCCTAGAGTTGTGCTTCTAATGTTATTAGTTTTGGGTCCTCTGTAAGGCACTCATAGGTATGCACACTTCAGTTACTAAGTTTCTTGTATTCTAACACCAATGCCTTGATTCTTTTGACTGCACTCTGGGCAGTTTCTTCCCCCTGATCTTTCACTTCCTGTGGAGTGCTTGACACTGCTTGTAGTTCCAGTTCTACTACTCTTGCTTGAAGCTGTTGAATGGCTTCAGTGAGCTTCCCCACTTGGCTCTTGGTTGTCTCTTCTTCCATCGGTGCCAATACTGGCATGGAGCGAAGTGCTCGAGTGACTTCTTCTTTAACTCAAATTTTCTCTGCAAGCAGCTGATCTTTCTCTCTCTCGATATTCTCTCTGTCCTCTTCAAACTTCGCTTAGAGGTCCTCTTTCTCTTGCTGCGCAACCTGACATTTCTCTAGGGATTCCTCCTTTGCTTACTTCAAGGCTTCTGTGGCCTATTCTTTTTCCTCCTATACTCAATGAAGGCGAGCCTCTATCACATCTGCTAATCTACATAATTGGGCAAGCTCATCTCCTACTTATATACCCCCTGATGACAATGACGCAGTAGACACTGCATGGCTCAAATAGAGAGCCTATTGTACCCCTTTGAGCTTCGCCTCGATCCTGCCATACATTGTCTCATGTTTGCCTTCGTTTCACTGGAAAATGTCCTCTGAGGTATCTGATACAATTGCGATGATGAGGTCAATATCATCCACCATAAGTACAGTCTGTAATTGAGGCTTATGGGCTCGTGACTTCTTCCGTGTTGAGGGTTTCTTTGGGGAAACCTTTCTTTTCTTTGATGTTTTAGCCTTTGTAAGGGGATCTTTAGGCGATGTCACTTCTCCCTTTTCCTTCTTTTCTTCTTCCCCCATCTCTTCTTGGTTTACTTCGTCACCTCTTCTTCCTCTAGGTGAATCAGGCGTAGTTTCCTCCGATGCATTGTTTAGTTCCTGCTCTTCTTCCTTATTTTTCTTCTTGCTATTGCTAGGTCCATCATACTCTTCTCGGGTGACTACAGGGATTCTAATGAGGTCAGGGTAGGAGAGTTTTATCTGTTCAACTGGTACAATAAATTCTGCAGGCTATTCTTGGTTATTTCCTCCATATATTCCTCGGTGAGTTTGTAATAGGATTGGAGCTCTTCCTTATGTTCGTACCCACGCGCAGTGATGTAAATGAAGTGCTTGTCTGCATGGAACTTTTCTATTGGTACGATCCAATGGAGTGTATTCAGAGTCATGCGAGGGAAATATTCAATGGCCCTCTTCAGCTACAAGTAATAGGTGTGGAACACTGCATTTGACTACCATTACTTCTCCATGTCTCTCGAATACCACAGATTAGTGAACCTTGCAGCCAGTGGTTCAGACGGCTCAACTTTAGGGAAGGTCGCTGCCTCCGACATCTCCCAAGCGACAAAGACAATGAGGATCAACAACCAGCTCAAGTGAAACTCATATCCCTATTCCTATGCTTCTCAGAAATCCTTCTCTAACTGGTTGATGAGGTAGCTCGCCCAGTTCATCTGCATTCCTTCAATGCACTTTCCTGCGAGGTCGACGATGAACCCCATGACCTGCGTTGGTATATTCTTCCTAATGATATTACCTGCTATCAACTGACAATATAGGCACACTACACCATTTTGGATGGAGGATAACTTGTATCCATGCTTCCCCTTCTCTACATCGTCGTAGGTGTGTTTTATTCGTTGCATCGGGGAGCGATCTGCAGCCTTCCCCGGTAAAAATATTGAGGGTCCAGTCCTTTCATACTCAATCTAGTGATCTGGTGGATCAACATAAGATCTACAGTGATGCACCTATCCAACCATAGGTAACCTCCATGGTAGCATGATAGGAGGAGTTTAACGAATGCATTAACCTCCTGATGTCTACCGAAGTGTGGTATCTTCATCACATTAAGGATTGTTGATCTTGTGATGTCCATGGTCCATGGCTGGGGGAATATCTTCAACTTCTTCCTCATTGTATTTTTCAAGTACTTATGTTGTGCGAGAATTCAATAATTCTTGTGGTATCCTAAGTTAAAATCACTGATCTTGAGCGTCAAAATTTGTCCCAACTACGGTCCAAGTGCGCGTATCCCCTTCGGGAGGTACGCAGTGATCAGTGTATAGTCCAAGTCTCTCGGGATGTTTTCATGACAAACCGTGCCAGCCAACCAGAAGCAGGATATATTTGGGAAATATCGACGGGATGAGCTTCGCATTTGTCAGGTCGTTGCCGTGCTTACTTATTTTCTCTATCGCAATTCAGGATTGCCCAGATCAACGTGAAGTCGACAGGGATGCTTGCAATCCTCTCGTCAATGAGGCCTATACTCCTACAAACATGACCTTCTCAACCATGAGAACTATTAGGATCTCCTCTACAAACTTCTCTACTACTCTACATTCTCCTGACATACACACTCGAGATTAGATATCTCAGGTGGTGAAAAGACGCTCAAGGTAAGAAACTCGGGTGGCGAGGTCTCAATAAGCACAGTGTGATAGCAATCAATTCTCTATGGGATGGGATAATTTGAAAAAGTGTTCATGGTGATAAATTTGATGGATTAAATAAGCACCGTCATAACGAAATCCTCCAATGGGCAGGAATGCCTCAATCAATATGATTCCATCCATTATAGCGCGGTCCCAATGGTCCAAAGGCGATTTTTTCGGCAATAATTGTGTTTCTAGACGTTCTGGAGCATCATTCTAATAGTCGGGATGCCTCCAATGGTCATATAGCTTCGCAATGGCGAAGTGTCGGTCTGCATTGTTCTGTTATTCCGATGAGGTTCAAGTTCTGCAATCCTTCCTTCTGCAAAGTCCTCTCTGGAACCTCTTGAAAATTTTCTAGATTTGCTTTCTTCTTACTGATCTTTCTTGCTTTCTTTCCTATGATCTAAGTCTCTAGATTCCTCTTTCCATTCTTGTTCTTATATTCTCTTAGCATAGTAACTTCGCACTGCTGAGGGTCTTTCACAGGGTTCGAGGATAATACTTATTCTCTTACTGTTTCTGGAGTAGGTTCTCTTCTCTCCTACATGGATAAGTTCTTTAAGCCTTCTTGCATTCTTTCAACTTCGACAACCAGATCTATGGCCCTCAGTTGCTTCGAATTGTCCTTTTGTTCTTCTATTAAGCATGTTATTCTTCTAGCCATGAAATCCCTTAATTCTTTCTTTTTCTATTCTATGGCTTCCTTTTCTTCTTTCCTTCGGATTTGATATCTCTCAATCCAAGTCCTTCCTAACAAAAGTGAAAAAGGAGTGTTGTTCTCGACAAAATTAATGACCTCGAATTCTTCTTCTATTGATGTTCCATGAGCACTCATGGGTACATGAGTAAGTCTTCCACATAGGGTTATCATCTTTTCTTTAAACAATCCTATTCCTCCCAATGAAGGAATCATAGCAGGCTTTTCCAAAATTTCCCAAGCACTTTCTGGCATAATGTTCACCTGTGTTTTTGCATGCAATATACAGTCTATGTCTAAGTCTCCTACTCTTGTTTCTATGCACTGCTTCTCTTTTAATATCTCTGGTAAACTGATGTCTCTTTGATCATTCAATGTTTCTTTCATTTGAAATAATATAGTCTCTGATTCTTTCTCGTTCTTTAGCATATTCTTAGTCTCTTGACCTTCCTCATGGTTTTCTTGTCCCATGTTCATCTTTTCAACTTTAGCAATCATTCTAGGGCAATCCAAAACTTCATGTCCAGTAGATTTACAACAAAGACAAATAGGACCTCAACCAGGGCATTCCTTAGCAATATGTCCTGGTCTTCTGCAATTATAACAAAGAGTCAATCCTCTCTTTCTCTTAAATGATCCCCAACCTTTCATGTACTGCACACTGGGATCACAGTGATGGACCTGCAAAAAATTATTTCTAGGATCTTGCATCCACTTGTTAGTCCAATAATTATTTCTATGCATAGGAATAACATATCTTTCACTATTTCTATCAGATTTGTTCATATCACTTCTTATTTCTTCTAGTTGTGCCCTAGTTTTCATACTAGGACAAAATCTACCAAACATACCTAGATTCATTCTGTCAAAACAAAAATTTCCACTTATCTTACCTCTATCAGAGCACAAAGATTTAAAATCTTACCTCTTTTCTTCAGATCCGGCTCCCTTCTTAGCACAGAGCTTCACAGGTCAAGTAGAGTACTATGCACTACAACAATAGATCTATGCACAAAGCTTTCTCTTTTCTTTAGTTCCCAGCAATCACAGCTTCATGTCGCAACAATGGAACCATTTGTTGGCACAGGGGCAGAGCCAAGGTTCAACGCTTCAACAACACACAAAAAAAACTCTAACTACTGACCCTTTCGACAACACCTATGAAGAAGATGAAGTCTCACCCAAGGTAGAGGCAGGGGGGGGGGGGTTGTAGGACTTAAGTGTCTACAACCTAGTTGGGACATAGATCTGTGATCACAATACTTAACAGAGAACTTAGCCAATAACATTCATTAGTCATTAACCCATGTATGCACATCGCAGGTTAAAACCCTAGTCACAGAGCAACACAATATTAATCAATATCTAGTGTATCTAACCATTCATCACATAGCATTAAAGCATATCTAGCATTCATTCACACCATAAAGCACTAAGCATTCATAGATCCATCTATCCTAATAGTGCACTAAGAAAATACAAGAACAATATAGCACAAAGCACATAACATAGGATATACGTGGTTCACCCCAGTGTGGGGCTACGTCCACCAACTCTTCTTCTTCTTTATTAGCTTCTTCCAATCTTCTTACATGCACAGAGCCACAAAGCCAACTCTGCATAGGATAGGAGATCTGTGTGCACCTCGCCAGATCCTCCTTCCCCGAGTTAGGTCAAAGCACAGAGCCTTTACATAGTCTGTGCACAATGCACTACAAACCACTTGCACTTAGCTCTGCAAGTATCAACATACGGTATGCACAAAGCATTCACAACCATTTTCACCTACCACACTGGCCTACTAGGTCTTTCACAAAGCCCACTTAGATATAGTAACTCTAACTACTTCTTACATCACCTAGATACTTATTTATACTTTACAAAAGGGGCCTAAACATGGGTAAAACCCATGGGTCTACATACCATACCCGTTACATAAACCTTAAATCCAAAAATCCTGCAAAAGGGGGTGAGATCCCATGATCTCCGCTTCGCCTGGGCGCTCCATCTTCGACCGGCCTGTCCAAGTCCCAAAAATGGTCAAACACGACCAAGGTTCTCCAAAACTTGGTCAAGGGCCAACATGAATCTCTCATCATTCAACACAAGTTACAAAGCAAGAGCTTCATGATTTGTAGGAAATCGAACGAAGAACATGTTCACAAACCAACGACTCTGTGCGTCTTTCGCGTGTTCCAAGTGCAAGTAGTACACGAAAAATACCCTTTGAATAGCAACCAATGAGGAAAATTGTTGACAAAGGCGAGGAAACCACCAATAAGGCTAATGGAATCCAAGACACTGCATGAATCCCAATGTGTGAATAGATGTCTTTTTGTTGAACACAAGGGAAACCACCTAGTCAACGACCAATGATGGAATGTCAACTGCTGGGTTCAAGGTTACCTACCAATGATGAAAGTAGGACTAGGGTGCATGATAAGACCATAGTATCATGTGACTCTGAGACAAACTGAGGGTATGGCTGACATACAAAGTCAAGAGTTCTGAGAAATGGTTGACACAGGTTGATAGACTTCCTTTGAGAAAGAGCATGAGACATATGGAAGACTCTGGCAACATAAACTCAATGATGAAACCGTGAGATGCAGGAGGAATCAATGAAATTCTCTATAGGGACTAGAAGAGTAAGCAATTAGTACAGAAGACTCGTTGTAACAAGCTCAACTTCCTAAGGCCATGCTAAACCCAAAATTATGATGACGAATGGACTCAATAACTATGCACTCTGTTCAAAGGTGACACGACTGCTGCCAATATAAGATAATACTCCCTTCCCACCCATCTTTTTTTGGTTTTTCATAGACAAATGAATTCTATGATACAGAGGAGGAAACGAGTGTCGCAAGTAAGAAAAACTAGTTCTAGCAATGGAACATACCTATTCTCAATGCAAGGAGATGCATGTGGGATATGGACACTCAGGGGAATGTTCCCTCATGGGTATAGGGTGTCAAATTGTGAAGGATATAAACGAGGCTCTGCTTGGATGAGGATGAAAAAACTGTTGAGGCAAACATTTTATAATGAAAAGTGAGAACCAACTATAGGCTCAATACTACAAGCAAGCGCATGAGATGCAATCACAACTTAACGCCAAAAAATGTCCTTTTTCATGATATTTAGTCTAGTTGGTGTGAAAAGGGGATAAAATTGTACAAAATAGACGTCCTTTCAAATCCAATTTACGAGTGTGAAAGAGACAAGTTCACTCAGCAATATTTTTGCTTTATGAAAATGAGTCAGAAAAGAGATTAACTAAGACTCATGACCTTTCAAGTCCAATTTAGTGAGTGTGAAAGGGACAAATCACTCGGGAATATATATATATATATATATATTTAGACGAGTCAGAAAAGAGCTTAAATCAGACTCATGGATGTTGTTCTAAGTAGCATGTAATGGGGGAGGCTAAGGCTCCCGTGCAGGACTTCTGTAAAAGGTCAACAACTTATGAAGAGCTGACACAAGCTTGGGAAAACCCAAATATTTCCAAGTCGAGGAGGATAAAATACTTGCAGAGGTTACCTTATCTACAATATATCGAATAATGCCCCTTATCTGGAAGGGTGTATAAGAAGGAAGTTGAGGCTCTACAAGATCACTCCAATCAAAGGAAACCACCCTAGGATTTGGAGGGAGCATACTCAAAGAGAGTGGAATTCTCCCTAGTGAAGAAGGTACATAACTAGAAATGCTAAGGACATGGTCGAAGGATGCATCACCCTCCAAAAGAAGAGTGGGATTGACCGAAGATTGCATTGACAATGTCACTTCCTTAGGATTGTCACTCTCCAAGAGAATATTGGGATCGGATGAAGATTGCATTAGCATGACCACTTCTTCAATCGTTGGTTGAATAGGATGCGAGACAACAAGGTCAAGAGATGAATCACCCCAAAAATAGGAGTGGTGTCGGTCAAAGATTGCATCAACACAACCGCTGGTTGAATAGGATGTGAGACAACAAGGTTAAGGAATGCATCAACCCATAAAGGAAGAGGGGTGTCAGTTGAATATTGCATCAGCATGACTATTATATCAACCAAAGAATTTTGGGAAGCCAAAGACGACTCAGAACCCGAAGGGCCCCCAGGAAAGGACCATGCTTCTTGTACCACAACAGTAGCAAGTCACAAATGAGTAAGGTGATCTCCTTTTCAAAGTTTACAAAGGAAATTGGGCTTACGTCTTACACGTCTAGGCTTATCAATCATATGAATTCCCCCAGCATGACTTGCAGTGGCTAGTGACATGATCCCATCATGACTTGCAGAGGCTAGTAGAAAATACCCAACTTGACTGGCAGAGGTTGGCGATGAATCTCAAACATGACTAGTAGAGGTTGTTGATGTATGTGCAGTGTGATTAGCGATGACTAGACTTATGCCCCCTGTGTGACTTACAATGGCTGTTTGTCAGTCTTCAACATGACTAGTAGAGGTTGTCGACCCATCTCCAACGTGACTAACAGAGGTTGGTGATATAATTCCAATATGTGACTAACCCTCACAAGACGCAGTCTAGGAAGGTAGGATACAAGGATCGTTAAAATAGGAACTGCGGAAAGGAATGGACCTCTCTAAAGAAACAGTCCTACTGGACATGGCATAAAAATGGTGAATCGGTTCCATGAAGTTGAAAGTGACCATAAGGGAAGAATACATTCCAACACCAATATTCTTAGTTGTCGGCTGAGAATTGTCGATCACGGGGATCGACGGTCCAATAGATGCATTGGGACTAGCATACGCAAAGGATAATTGGTCAATCGTCATGATCTTCCCATCATGAGGAAAACAAAGAGTATGGAAGACAGATGATACAACAGAAGTCATAGAATAGGTCCAATTGCATCCTAGTAACAAGTTATAATCAAGAGGTGCATCAAGTACCTCAACCTACACCTCTACTATCTTCCCACTTCACTTTACTGGAAAGGAAGGAAGAATACCGTGAGAGCGGAAGGAATGACCATCAAAAGAAGTCAACAAGTTCGATGATTTAGAAAGAGTCAGAGAATCGAGAGCTTTCCAATAGATGAGGGACATCACACATGTAACATCGCCTTCATCAACAACTACACGTTTAATGGTATACTTTGAGTACCCCACATGGATTTGGAATGCCACATGGTAAGGCAAGTGAGGCTTCACATCTGTGACATCAAAATTGATAACTTTTGAGCCACTGGGTTCTAGAGATCCTAACGTAGATAGTAAGGCATTCCTCTATGAAGGACATGTTTGGAGTACCTCCAAAGCTGACATCACACAAGGGGTTTGACCCAGGTCCTCAACAATAGAGTAGTTATGGGTGGCTCTAGCATTTGGAATGTGGGTATAGCACTTGAGTACTCCTTTTGGAATACGAGGCGGTGGCTCTAGTTCTTCAATCTGTAAAGTCATCTCTAGAGGAGGAGGAGGTGATTTCAGACTAGGTATAGCCTATGAAGAACTATAATCTCGAGATCGAGTGGCTACATGAACTTTAGAAATGACCATATTGATACACAAACGGTCACCATCTTGCAACGACGGGTTTTGACTCCCACCATCCGCATTTCCAGTGTTTGAGGAGTTTGAGGCCATGTGTTGGTTATGTGGGAAAGGATTTCTCATCACGGTAGGCGGTAGAGATAATAGCCTCGCAACTTCTGCAAGTTTGGGGCATAAATGAGTGAGGTGATCGTCTGTACAAAGCTTACAGGGAAATTTCACCTTACTTCTTTCTTTCTTTCCCTCTCTAGCATTATTGTTCATCTTTTCATTATTACCATTGTCCTTGGATTTATTATTATTTTTCCCACCCTTATGATTATTATTACGTCCTTTCTTCTTATCCTCGCCTGGTTGTTGGTTACCATTTGGGCTAGTCGACGATTGCACGGAATGTACATCCGTCGACTGAGTGGGATTGGAAGACACATACAAAGTTGGCCCTCCTGCAGACTGGTTTAGAGACAACTCTTTCAAATGGTCTGTCACTGAGTCTGCGGATTTTACATTGGCAAAGCCTACAATGCCATCAGCATGAGGTCCAGGATTTTGTCTAGGGTCATAAGTTGACCGTGGTGCATCCGAAAGAATGTGGTATAACATCCTAGAATGAGCATATATAAGGTCTAATTGTTGGCCTTTGAAGATCACTTCTTTCTCAGTGGTAACCCTATATCTAGCAACATCCTTCGAGATAGGAGGTTTCAAAGACTTAAGGAACCATTCTAAAATAAAGGTTGGGGGTATGGGTCTTAATCAACCTCTTATGTCTATTCTACTCTGGGATATGATTCGAGATATGAGTGGTTGTGTCCTAGCATAAAGTTGATAGAAGTTATATGCCAACATCATAACGAATGGGCTATTGGAAGTGGTTAAGGAAGACCAACACCATCTGACTAAAGGTCCCATATGCCTCCCTAGGTAGCTCGATATACCACTTCACAGCGACCCCAATGAGGAAGCATTGAAACAATCTTAACCAAATGGAATCGTCATTAAGGGAATTCAAAGAGAACCATAGGTGAAAGGTGGTGACATGATCACCGAGATCCTCGCCATTCTTACCTTCAAATTTTTGAATGTTTGAAGGAATCTTGGTGGGGATGGGGGGCCATGTAGGATCATGAGACACATGGTCTTTCATCAACTTAGACAAGTCTGGAATATTAAGCGTGGACAAAAAATGGAGACGGGGTTGTGGCATCTGGCCCCAAGCTCCTTGGAAAGATTGTGCTTGAGGAACTGCAGTCCAGCCAGGGTTCTGGTAAGAACCATGGCCCTGTGTAGGATTGTAAGACCCTCCTCCAGGATGATTCATAAGGGATTGGTTGGGATTCATTCCAGTAGAAATGTTCTGAGGGGGTTTTTAAAAATTCCCCCCTAGCCAGATTGGATCCAAGTTGGGGGTTTCCCAAGGCATGAAACTAACCTCCTCCGGGTGTGAATCTGGAGGATAAAGGTGGATTCTTCATGCCAAATGTGTTGGTTGGAATCAACACTGAGGAGGTAAGGGTATAGGATAGAATTTGAGAAAAATATTGTCTGCTAGGTTGGTTTCTCCACCCAGAAGCAAGGGGATTAGACCCAGGGTTAAAAGAAGGAATACCTCCCATATTAGGAGTCATTTGAGGGATCTAAGATCCACCAAACAAGAATGGAGTATAAGTAAGTGTAGTGCCCCCAAGTCTAATACTAGCATCAGGGCCAACAACTGGGATGGCATTCAAAAACTATGAAGTAAAATTTAGCATACCATAGGAAAAAGGACTAGAGGCCATAGGGAAGGACTGAACATTATAGCTCAGTGAGTGACCAAGAGACCCAAAGGGCTTTGAGGCAAGAGATTGATCATTCACTATAGGTCGATCAGTAGTAATGATAGGTTCCTCTGGCACTACAACCATTGTGGTTGCAGGAGTCGAAGGGGTGCCATTAACTATAGTAGGTGTGGGAGTCGAAGGGCTCCCAGTGTTCTGATGGCTCAGTTCAATACTCATCCTTGTAGAATCACAAGTCTGAACCGTGGAGGTGTGTGTACCACGTCTAATAACTCTACGCCTTTTAGAAGGCAAAGACTTGAAATTCGGTGGTAACTGTAACAAGCGATAGGATTGGCGGGTACGTTGGTCCGACTCCACGATGACTTAAGACTCTAAATACAAAAAATAAATCCTAAGGCCAACTAGTAATCAAAGACAACACCAAAAATAAAATGGAAAATATGCACACAAATGGGGTAAAGTGGCTGAAAGTGGCCTCCCTCCATAAAGAAGGTATGTTTTTCCCAAGAGGGGCCTGATACTCCCTGCTAAAAATTGGAGGTAACATAATCAATTATAAGGGCCGTCGTGGGATTAACAACCAGTCGGTCGGATCCCCTCGAAGAGGTAATCCTCCATAAAGGTTGTGTGTTGTCTGACCCTTATCTGACCCAGGATACCTACAGAATAACCCCTGCAAGTAACCTATGTGGCACCTAAGTCAAGTAACTAAGAAACCAATGTATAACTGATGCACAGGTGAGCAGTCGTAAGTCAGGTCCACTGTATGGGCAAGGTAACAAAACCCTAAACCTTGAAAGTACCGCCTCTCACGGAGGTAAAGGCACTAGCAAGATCCCCAGATACGAATAGATCCCCAAAAATATCTCTGATGCTAAGAAGGTATCGAGGGGATATCCCTTCAACCAACCTCGCTCGACCTTGTGATTAACTCCGGTGTGAGCAGAGCCTCTTGATATTATCAATTATACAATGGATTTTTCCACTCCCTTTGTCATACACATATGTTGATTTAATTGCCTTGGAGAAGTTTACTCACGAAATCCTATTCCAAGGCACTAAATCCTAAGCTAGTTTGTGCACCCTAGAAAATAAAATCGCGACTAATCAATTTTAAATTATAGCGTTAATTTTAATGTTTGTGATTACTCAAAAAGGTATGGTAGTGAAACTCATGATGTTATGACTCAGCAAGTAAAGTAAATATGAATACAATGCAAAGTCCTAACTTCAATTTTCAATGAATGATGTGCTTCTTAAAACAAATGCAATTTTCAATTTCAACACTACAATTCTGAAGTAAAAATGCAATATTTCTTTACATGCTCTAATCTAATGGAAATGACTAAAAAGATCAAAATGCCAAGCAATGCAAAATGCCTAATATTTTTGTATTTTCAATATAAGAAAAATGAAAATGCATGGACTGAAAAGCAACTTGATATATAAAACTCTACTGTGTATAGAAATAGATAACTCAAGTACGATACCAAGGATCAAAACACCTAGCCCAATGTACAAGGACAATCAAAATGAAAAGGTGATGAGAAAGACTCCTCCCAAAAGTTCAACCCCAAACAGGTTTCATGTCATCCCACGAACACTTAACAGTCACTACAGAGACCCAAGAAGACTCAGCAATCAACAAAACCTACCCAGCAACCACCAAACCCAACAAACAATAAAATAAGGTTGATGTACGCGATTGTTCAAAAAAACAGAGCGTATGTACGCAGCTTGCAGAAGGACAAGCCACATATATATGTGATTGTCAAGCAAAAATTCACGTATATGTTTCAAAAACAAAGTTACACAAGGGATAAGGATGAAAAACTCAGACCCGGAGTGAACAGAGTCTGTCAAGCAATGATACGATAAGAAATGCAATAGGAACGAGATCAATCTAAGGAGAAAAGTACTCCAAACCATAAGAAAGAAGATTCAATCTCCAGTATGGTCGCCATTTTTGTTACGAGGAAAATCTCTCTATGGCTAGGGTAAACCACAACAGACGAAAATGACTACAGAAATCAACTCTATTCTCAAGTATGCTATATAAATGAATATTCTATCAAGACAAGATAAAAGGCCTACCTCGTCTAGACGTTCGATGAAGTCCATCGTTGAGCACTTGACCCAAAGCAATATACCTGCAACTAGTCCTCAACAACCAAGCAAAGAAAG
This sequence comes from Picea sitchensis, assembly GCA_010110895.2. NCBI lineage: Eukaryota > Viridiplantae > Streptophyta > Pinopsida > Pinales > Pinaceae > Picea > Picea sitchensis. The sequence continues at coordinate 52,536 of SNQJ01S0009829.1, forward strand.
CATATGATGATAATAAATGATGTTATCACATTCAATAGCATAATCCATTAATAAACATGACAAATGTGCCCATGGAATAATAATTCAAATATTTGCAAGATATCAATTGGACGGGAAAAGAGTATTTCTATTAATATATAATCAGCAGAAGTGAAAATGTTACATGCTTCCATGTCGGCACGGTTCAGAACCGAGAAACCAAATTCCTTCCAGTTGGGCCTCCACCACTTCAATACTCCACCCAAGGCAAGCTCATAGAAGAGAGACAATGAAGTTCTCAATCAATAATGGAAGATCTTGGGGGTTGAACACTGTGTCCAGACTTAAAGGAAAAAGGGATGCAAACTTAATATGAAGTAAATATTTTCTCCATAGTAACTTTTCTCTCAAAGTTGAATTATTTCTCATCTTTTCCATAGCTCGGAATTGGCCCACTTATAGCCTTCAAATGGAACTGAAGGGATGAGTCAGAATGTTTCCATTATATAGAAGGCCAAGGATCACAGATCTCTTGTCGTGACATGGAAACCCGACTTCATTTTTCATTTTTGGGCACAAATCCTGATGTATGCGGGCTATAGTGAAGCAGCCTACATATACGCATGTTGTATGGTAGGAAAGGTGCATACATGTGGAAAAATATATAGTTTTAGCTCTAGGATTTGCAAAAAGGGATGATAAGTCTGCATAGGGAAATGGAAAAAGGCCTTGTGTGCAAGATTTCATAGGGTGAGGAAAATATTTCTATAAAAATAGTAGTTCATGTGGCAAAGGAGAAAAGAATCCCCCTCCGGGAAAAATTGATATCTCACACAAGCTTCCTCTGAGAAAACAGATGAAAAATGTTTTGCAAGAGGAAGAAGACCACCACATAGAAAGTGAGATCAATAGCTTCTCCCTTGAAGACATGGAGCTCGAGGCAGATATCGAGAAAATGTTTCCCATCATTGATCAACCGAGAAATATGGCCCATTGGAATTCATCACTGGAAATCATTGATAATGATACCTTCAATGAAGAAGAGTCATTTTCTTTTCAGAGCGTTGTCTTTGACAGGGAATCCAAGAAATTGATTATTGAAAAAGGTGATATGAAAAATAAGAAAGGAAAATCTTGTTCATAGGTTGACCTAAGAGATATGCGGCCTTCCTAGATTTTTAAAATTCACAGAGCGACTGGGGATGCTCTGGATGACTCCATTGGTGGTCTTGAAGTGGAAAACATGAAGTTGAAAGAAAGCATCAAGGAACTAGAAGATGCCTTAATGTCTCTTCCACTTCTTGTCATTCCATTGACAATAGTCAAACCCACCACACCCATTGCTAAATTGAAAGGATCTTCAAGCCTGCTTACATCATCCAAAAGCTATGTGGAAAGAAATATTAAGAAAAGAATGGCATTGATCACAGAGGCATGGGAAATTTCGAAAAATATTGTTTCTTTTGGCTCGAGGGAGCATGCCTTCCATGAATATTTGCAATCCAACCTAAAGAATGAAGAAGGTTTTTACCTTTATTTTTTACTACCCTTTGGAAACAAAGTTTCCAACAAGACAAAAATAAGGAGAAGAGAAGAGGATATTCCCTCCCCGAGTCGGATAAAACAGTTGAACACGTGTTGGAAAGAAAAGATTAAAAGTTTGAATAGTATTGTTCAAGCATGCTTCCAGGCTATATCAAGGAGGGAATAATTATTCAAGAGACTCATGGAGATAGACTTATCCAAAAGTAATAATGAAGTACAAGACCCCAAATTAATCCTCAACTCATTGTTCCTAACAAAGAAACATTTTGATGAACAAGTTGATATTTTTAAAGGGTTATCAGTTGAAAATTTATATGGTATACTTGAATATGATGAGGATGACATAGACAATTGTCTAGTGGACTACTCCATGAAAAAATAGGACATTGAAGAAGCATTACACAACATTTCCCTTGATTTACGAGACTTGGAGGGCGAGTTGTTCAACATCAAAATCCAACATGAGATCAACGTGGCACCAATGAAAAATTATATTGAATAATGGTTTTAAAAACCAATCCACAAATTGACCAACGAGGGGCAAGAAACAATTGATCTAGTTCATGTAACCATTAATGAAGACAATAAAAGGAAACCAGCAAGCAAGTGAAGACAACGAGAGACCATCATAGTATGTTTATGTTGATCACATATTTATTTCTTTATCAATTCATTCATCTAGTTACTCTACTTCTTTGACTAGAAAGGTTTAACCGAAGTCTGATAACTTCTCTTTTCTTCTTTCCAGGTCTTGTCGTTCTTTTGCCATCCATCATCCTCCTTCTACAAGCTTAATTCTTGTGTATATTTTATTTATGGCCTGTGGGATCCCTAATCCCAGTCTTTAAGACAAACGCATTTTTAAATTTCAAATAATATGTAACAGACTATATATTTTTTAGAAATTTCAAGAGAGCTATTTCGGTATTAGTTTCGACTATGGTTTGTAACTCTAAGTTTTGAGTATAGAGTATTTGAGATTGGCCTATCATTATATTTATTTGATCTGTGCATGTGTCCACTCTATTAAAGTTCTCTTATGCATGTGGATCATCTTCTTTTTATTTTTATGTGATCAGAAATGTTTATTTTAAACTATGATGGATGTGAGGAAATTTTACGTATTTTCTTTAGATGTATGAAGTGTGTGGTTCCTGGTGATTTCTCAGGAAATTTCTCTAAACGGAAAACAAAAACATTTTCCTTTTATTTTTCTTGCAATATTTATATTTATTTAATTACCACGACAGACTTCTGCAAAGTTTCATATTCTGAAATTTTATAGTCCTAAGAAAATATTAAAGAGGAGTACTTCCTCGTGAGGTTTTCATTTTGGTCCTAATGGATTCAAGCATCAACAAAAGGGAAAGGGGGCTAAGCGTCTAGGAAGGGGATACATTAGGGGGATTAATCCCAATGGAATATTATATTAGTATTCATTAAAGTTAAAGTTATGGATATGAATATATCCTAAGTTTCTAAAGTAGGGAAAAGGGAGTCCCTTGGTTGCCATATGTCTTAAAGGACACATTCATATATATTTGGGGATATAGTGTAATTCCCAATATTTTTGCTATCATTCATTCATCACTCTTACAATTCACTCATCCATGCTACCATCAATTATGGCACCTGGTATTTGTTGTAGGTCGAAGAGGCAGGTTATCAGGCCTATATGTCGAAGAGGAAGATTGTCAGGCCCATATGTCAAAGAAGCAGGTTGTCAAGACTGTGAGCAGTTTTCTCTGGGTGAGAAACTACTTAGAATTGTTCCCTAGTGCACTGGGAAATAGCTACAATTCTCTGAGACTCCTTCTCTTCCCTATTGTTGAAGCCCTGGAAGGGAAGTGGGGAAACCAAGGGATTGTTGAGCAGAGAAGTGGCACACTTCCTGGGTTGGGAGAGGCATGTGGGGAATGAGATATTGTAGGCTAGTTGTAGAAGTTGGGCACCTTGGACTAAGAGATTCTACAAATTATCAGACCGTAGACTAGATTGGGACTCCCTTTGCCCTGGTATAGTTTAACCCCATCTCGGGGGTGACCCAATGCTAATATTATGAGTAGTGTGGTGGAGGAACGTGGAAGGTCTGCACACAGTTGGTGTTTATTTCATGAGATAAGTGTCTTTCATATGCTTATTTTATTTAGTGTGTGTATAATTATGGGTATTCAGTTATGGAATCTCTGTGATAATTGTGTTAATAAATTATTATTGTTACTCCACTTAACTCTGTTCATATGCATAACATATCAGTAAATTTAATGGTATCAAAATTCAAAAAATTGGTGTGGCATTTCCAAGTAGGGAGCTAGGGATGCTACAACCTTCGAGTGTGTGCTAAAGAAAACTATTTTCATGTCTTCACATGAAGAAAAAAAAAATTGCTTCTCAATGAAAATAAGGGTTATATCTCAGTTATCTTACTCGGAAAATGAAAATTTTCCCTCTGTCTTTTATTTACCGAGATCGTATAGAGCGCATGAAAAATACCATACACAGACAATAAAATCATTTCCTCTCTATTTCTCATTTTTCGAGATCACATGGATAGTAGGGAAAGGAGCATACGTAAATAGAAAGGAGCATATGTCAATAAAAAAGAGTAGCAACCCAAAAATAAAATAAAAAAATGTAGCATCCCCACAATAATCCTTAGTTTAATTAATGCTTAATATATATATATATATATATATATATATATATNAATATGTGGCTATGACCAAGCGATGTAATATACAAATTGTATTTCTGAATGTTAATAATAAAATGTGATGTCAGTTGCTAAAGGAACATGGACAGATATGGGGGATGAATTAATCCACAAAAGAGGGGAGGGTCTAAGAGAATGGTCAAGAGGGGTTCCAAAGGGGAATTACTTGTGTATATTAATTCAACCCATTTTTCCTAAAATTTATATTGGTGTATGAACCTTCTAATTTTTGATTGAGTGTTCCCAAACCCAATCATTGAATGCATGTAAGAGGGTGGGTGTGAGTGGTCACATCCCATAGTTATTGGAAGCATGGGGTGGGGAGGGACGCTGATTACAATCATCTTGGGGAAGTGTGTGAATCAATCAAGCAAGCAAAAGGAGAGGAAATTTGTATGGGTATCTAGAATAGTGTTACACATTCAATTTTTGTGCATGAACAACAAGTAGAGAAGAAGATAGAGAGTTTGAAGCTGGAGAAACCATGGAGGCGAATTCTAGTGCATGTTGGAGAATATCTAGAGCATTTTGGAGCTGAATATTGAATAGTTGGGTTGTCAAGCATGAAGAGTGAACTCCTATGTGATTTGCAGTGTAACAAAAAGTGTTTGATGTTGGTTACTGGTAGTTTTTTTGGCATCAAGTTCCCTTGAGTTCTCAGCTGAGAGATTCCTAGTTACCTATGCTAGAGAGACCCTGATAAATGAATGGGATGCCAGAGAAAATGAAATCAGTGAATGGGTACATTCCTTGGGTTGGGCAGGTCAAGAGGAAGAGAGTTGGTGGAAAATCAAGATATATGTAGGAAATACCAATGAGTTGTGAGAATTATGAGTTGTGAGTAGACAGTGAGAGACCACCCTATTTTGTGGATTACTAGCCTTAGCTTGGGGGTGACTTCTTGTTGATATCTGGAGCATAAATCCTATGGTTGGGTGGAACATTCATCCCAAGTAGTTGGTTGCACAATTGTTTATAAAAGATAAGTGTTTTATCTTGTTGTTGTTTATATTATGATTTTATGTGTTGTGCATTAACTATGTGTATCAAACTGATTTATATGTTGCTGAAATTGAGTTTAATAGTTGCATTTCATTTTGTTTTAGCATGTTGTAGTCGCATCTAAATAATGTTAACATTCAGAAATTGAATATGTATATAGTTCGTAGCTGTAATCTACAGGAAATTATTTGATTAGTAGAAACTTTATTTTTTATGAGTATTTTGTAAATTGACGTTCCTCAGCTAGGCTATGGGATAAAATATTTGGTTTCGACTACGTATATGGGGTGTTGGTTAGGAGGCGTGGAGGATTCCTGTGGAAATAAGAGCGCTCTATGGTGTAGCACATCCCATGGGTAGTCGGGGGTGTTTAACTCTTCGAGTATTTCCTCATCACAGTGGAATTGACAGGACTACAAGGGGTCGCAAGGAGTGATATCAGTGACTGTCGCTGTGTGGCTATCCCCTGGTGATGAAGAAGAAGGGGGGAACAATGTAATGAAATTGTGATGGTTGGATCGACATAAACCAAATATCGAAGTACTGAGGAGTACCCGTGGTAGTTGGATGTAAAATTTCCGTAGGGAAATGAATGGGAGAATTGGGGGCATTTGGGGGTGAATCCTCGGATAAGTCATCCAAGAACCACAGAGGTGTCAAGAGGGCCTCAGGTTCAAGAGAAATGATATGAAGAATTTCTAGTGACGCGGTAAGGTCAACCATCGATTTTGTATGGTTTTGAATCAGGGTCAATTGGCATTGCCTGTATTCAATGATCATAGGACATTGGTATGTAAAATGATCTAAACATTCACATAGAGAGCAAGGGCACCTCATACGTTCATTGACTGAAGTTGTGACATAATGGATGTCAGTGATGTTTGATAGGGATGATGTAGCTAGATTGGGTTCATTCTGGAAGCTTTGGCATACTGCGGCTAATGTCTATCGGAAGCGAGGCAGTGCTAGGCAATGGTGGGTATAATGGCCATATTTTGAACATATAGTGCAAGCAAATTTGGTTTGTATCCCTTTACTACTTGAGTGAGGGGAGGTAGTGGCAGTACTTGCTACAAAGGAAAGTGTTGATGGAGTTTGATTGAGTGGAATCAAGTTCCGTAACTCCGGTAGAGATGGGTAGTTGTTGGTTTGGTGTCCATATTTCTCACATAGTGTGCAAAGGGGTTGGACACGCGGGAGAAGTGGAGTTGTGGGCTCCTTCTTCTTTCTCCTGCCCCCAGCTGTGGCAGGGAGGGTAGTGAGTGGGGGTGTAGAGGGTATGGTGGGAGTGAGTATGAGAATCGTCATTGGGATTCCTTCCGTTTGGGGGGGAAGGGATGGTCGAGGGACCATCTTTGGTGGATGTAAATACCAAACTGGAATTGCTAACACCATATTAGGGAGGGTAAGCGTTGATGTTGCTTGGAAATCTTGTACGCCAGGTGGAGGGTAAAAGAAGGGGATTTGAGTTATGTCTTGGGGAACTGTCTCCCAAACTGGGATATGGCCTTAGGGGGAGGGGAAATCGTGGACTGGTGGAGTCGACGAGTTCACAAGAGGCTCATGAGGGGGGAGCTCTACGACTAGTGGGACGTTAGATATGATAGAAGCCTCCCTAGGAGGAAGTGTGTCCTCTATGTCAATTCCGTTGGATGATACGATGCATACTTGATTGGAATGATGAAGGAGTGGTGGTGCACCATGGTAAGTTCCTAACAATGATGGGTCTTTGAAAATTTCA
>SNQJ01S0009829.1:71355-100542 GCA_010110895.2 Picea sitchensis
GGGTGCTTGAACACAGGGATTTATAGCTTCCATCTGGTTGCATCCAAAAAAACCAGGGTGGCAGGGTGGTGCAAGGGAGAACTATTGTTCTATGTTTTATAGGTTTGTGCCTGTGTGACTGGAAGTTGGTGCTTCCATCCAGTTGGTGTTGGAACACTTAGGGATTTGTTGCTTCCTTATAGTGGGTGCTAGAGAAACTAGGGAGTTGGTGCTTCCTTCTAGTGGGTGCTAGAGAAACCAGGTAATTGGTGCTTCCTTCTAGTAGGTTCTAGAGAAAATAGAGAGTTGGTTCTCTCAGCAAGTTGCAGCTTGAAAAACAGAGGTAGTAGCCTCACAATGAGTTGGAGCTCATATGTATGATAATGTACAGAATGTAAAGATTACTTATCATACCAAGAAGAAGAGGTTTTTACTATTTATGGGTTTCCTCAGGAAATATCTATCTTTATGTATCTCATATGTGTGAATGATGTTAAATGTTATATTGCTTACTTCCCTGCATTATTTTGATCATCATTGAGAGTTCTGTAATGAATTTAAAATGAGCATAATTGTTTAAGCATGGTAACAACTAATTCGACCCCCCTCTCAGTTGTCCAACAACAATGTCTTCATCTTCCTTCATCTTCAATTGCTCAAAATTAGCTCTAAGGGTTTGAATCTTAGCTCCCTTGAATTTGGTATCTCCTTCAAAAATATTTTGAAGTTTATCCAAAAGATCCTTTTTGGTCTTGCAATGCATAACTTTGACAAATATTGAATCATCCAAACTGCTCAGAATGGTGCCTTTATCCTTTGAATTATTTTCGTTGAGTTTCTTTCCATGTTTGTCAGTTGGGGGAGTGCCTGGATCTACATATCCATCTACTACTGACTTCCAAACATCAGATCCTTGTTCCTGTAAAAATGTTTTCATCCTTTTATTCCAAAAGGCATAGTTCTAACCATCAAACCTTGGTGTTATCACTGAAATTTCGTCTGTAAATGGTTACAGAAATCCAGCATCTCAAAACACCTATTAGTTCATTCGTGGCCCCAAAAATGCATTTCCAAAGGGCACAAACTATACAAATGGTTATAAAATCAGCATGTTCTCATAATACATAGGAAGTGCACACATGTGCGCCAGTCGAAAATGCCGAAAAAGAACACATGTGCCCGATGCACAACTATGGATGCAAAAAGTCGCGCTCACCTCAGAACGATGCATTAATGATTCTGGTCGACCTCTCACCCACTTCTAGTTCAGCTCCCAAGTCGATTTGACCCCCAAATCTGAGCTGAATCTGAGTGGGGGGATAGTCAAAGACCTAAAGGTGCCATAAAGGGCCCCTTGTTCACACTCAAGACTAGTTGGATAATGCCTCAAAGCTTTGCTATAAAAAGAGTCCATGGTTGCACTATATTTATAAGAATCTATTTGTATTGTTATGTTGCCTCTATTCTCCTGCAAGGAACCTCATTCCTCATTGGAGCATGCAAGCACCATTTCATTGGGTAATTCACATCACCTCTTAAGTGAATGAGCTTTGGATTTCTTCACCATTTCCTTTTATTTTTCTATTTGTAAAAAGATATCTCTCATTGGGGGTTCAACAACCCTCCCTTGGAGGAAGAGGGGACCCATAAGTCTCCCTTTCTCTTTGGTGTTTTCCCACTAATACAATATATCCATTGGTGGCATGAATATTGGTTAATTTTGGTTATATTTCCCTTATGCACTTTAGTTTAGTTTCTTTAATTGTTGTTATCTTAGTTGTTTGTTTATTTCTTGTGTTTGATGTTTCTAAATCTTGCACTAACTTTTGTCTTGTCCAGCTAACCCAACTGGACTTGCAAGTGTCCCTCTTTTTCTCATTTAGGTGATGAAAAGGATACAACAGATTGGCGACTCCACTGGGGATAGGTATCAATTTCCTCCCCATTTGGGTTTTTTGAGCACTTCTTTTTGGTTTATTTGACTTGCAAGAATCATAACCGGCCCAAGCCTACCTGCAAAAAGGTAAATTCAAAGCTGAGATAAGAGAATTTCATTCGAAATTTTCTTCCCGACCGTGTATCAGAAAGTGCATGGGTTTTTTATCCCATAGATGCGCCTTCTGACCATGTGCACCAAGAGAACTCTTCTCCTCAGTGCATTCTGCACATGTGTGCCAATAGGTCTTTGTTTATATGTGCATTGGCACCACATGCACCTTTGTCTACTCTGCGACCCGCTCATCTGTCCAGAAATTCAACATTGTAAGGGTTTTTTGTGATGTTTTGAAGGCCCGTAGCCTTCTAAATATTGATTCTATAAAATTTGTAATATGCACCACACTTAGATTCCCTCTCCACATGAAGGGTTAGTCAAAACATAGGCACTTAGGGGGTTAAAATCCATATTTTTCCTCTTATTTGTTTTCATTTTTCCACATGGATGGTTTGCTTTGATTATAAAAGTGAAGTTGTAATCATTCAATATCACATATATAAACACTTTCATTGGGACCAGAAATCAAACTTCAATCGTAGAGTATTCTCTTCTCTCGCACCTTAGAGCGATCTAGAGAATCAGAAAAACGATTGAGGGAAGATTTCATCTCCCTTAAAGACAAAATATTTAGGAGAGGACAACAACCCCCTTTGGGACTCCTCTTAGTTTCTTTTCAAAATATCTTAATTTGTAAGGGCCCATACATGCCCACATGCTACAAAGATAGGACAGTTTTGAAGCTACTTTCTTATTTTACATCACTAGGGGAGTTTAAAGATTATTGTAATGGGCCCATACATGCCCACATGTCCACAATCTAGGATAGTCTTTTGAAGCTTTCTTATATTAAATTACATTAGGGAGTTTAAAGGATTGGTAAGGACCCATGTGTCCATATGCTAGTTCTCTAGGGACTTTAAAATTCCGCAAGGTTGGACCAATGGCATCTAGTAAGATAGGTAATCAAGACTTGTAAGGACCACATGAAGTCCACATGCTGCAAGGTGAAACCTAACTTATTAAACATTTGGCACATTTTATCACTTTCTCACACACAAAGTCACCACTCACTCACATAGTTTCATCTCGAATTGTGGATCTTGAAATAGTTTTCCCCCAAAAGGATTCTAAAACGCCCCACCCTTTTTCTTGGAGAAACTATCCACTCCCACTTAATTTGAACGCAATCGGTTCACACCCCCAATCTCTCAAAAAACTACATCTAAATTTTTTCTAAAAAATCACTAAGTTTTCCTCCACAGGAGGTGCCAAAATAAATTTTTTAGTCTAGGTAGGATCTCAGGGATAGGCATCCAAATAAATCCCTGCTATCTGGTTCTCACATCTTCAAACATTAGAAGTTCTCAAATAGGGAACTGTAAAATCCTCCAAGTCAAGTGTTCCTAACACCATAAGGAAGGTACATACCCATGAAGGGTCGAAGGCCAAGGTCTGGTTGTTCTGTGCATCACCCCTTGAGGCACCCACCTCTTGGACGGGATCCAGCCCGTGACCCATTTTTGAGTCCGAAAATCAAAATGTTGCACTTTGACCGAGGTACGTAGTGACCAAATTTTAGGACATCTACCCAGGTGGCAATTGTGGGCTGCAATTACACCTTGATCATATTTTGTGTGACTATTGGGAAATATCACCAGCTCTTTCGGGATATGCACCCTCTACCCCTCATTATAACTGATTATTTCATCATTCACTAGTTCCTCTTCCGATGGCTTCAGACCCCACTGTTGAGTGCTATTGGAAGTTCTAGTGCTATTTGAGAGGATGGACGTTACGTCTTTTAGGAAATGAGCATTTGTTTTCTTTTTTCTCCCACGCGGACAAAATCCACCTACCCACATATATGCTTCTTTGTCAAATGATTTATGTATGATGCTTTTGTGATTATAGACGATTGTGAGTTATATTATGAAGGTCCAAGTTATACAAAGTCTCTTGTTCATTTATTTCTCTCATCACCATTTTCACACATCCACTTTGTTAGTCGGACAGCATAGGGGACCCACAGAATCCCCATTATTCCAAACACTTGCTAAATCTCCCTCCTATTCTAGGGGGAGTTCCAAGTCTTGCCAACTCATCGACTCCACCTTCTCACACCCTATGAGTGCTATTGTCTTGGGATCAACTTTTCTTGGTTCCACTTGGGTCCACTTCCCAAGGTCAACCGTCTACTCTCTCTTCTTTACAAGGAAGCAAGGGGAAAAATTCTTCCCAAGGGGGAAGTACAACCCCACCTTGACACCCTCAAGGGTCAGCTACACCAAAAACTCATGCAATGGTTGGAACTAATCATATGTCGCCACTTCAGATGCCATACTTGGCTTCCCTCAACATACCAGATCTGATAAAGCTCACGAATGATCCTATATTGCACGACCCCACATGGCCTGCAATGCCCACCAAACTACCATCAGACATCCCCAAGTTTGAAGGAAAGGCAGGAGACGACCCTGCCAACCATGTCATGACCTTCAACTTATGGTGCTCTTCAAACAACATCATGGATGACTTTGTTTGATTAAGATTATTCCAACGCACACTCATTGGCCCATCAGCCAAGTGGTATGTAGACGAAAAATCAGGGTCCCATGTGACATTTGAATCTTTGGCCAAAGCATTTTTGACCTCCTTTCAATTACTAATCTGTCATGACAACGGTCTCGAACTACTCTCTGAGTTCAAACAAACCCGAGCCACACATATTGCTGACCACATTCACGAATGGCGACGGGGACATAGTTTGTGTAAAGCAGAAACAACCAAACAACAATGCCTTGATTGGTTTCTTAGATCACTCATCTCCCTCCTTGCCAAAGATGTAGCCTCCACCTTCCCCCAATATGAAGAGGAAGCCATCAGCAATACTCAGCAGTATGACCTCATCTATTCTCAGTCGAGATACTTATACATGGTGCTACCTGACATCCCAAGACCCGTACCATTCGTCCAAGACAAACCTAGGATGTCTCACTCAGCAGATCGATTGATTGGTACCACAACACACCACAACCTATACATCCAACCACCACCCATGTATGGTACACCCCAACATCCACCAATACATGGTATACCCTCTTATTACCCCCCTCCCCCTTACCAACAACCAAACCNACCATACAAATCATTGCCACAAAATAATCCATACTTTCCATTTCCTGGTCCTCCCCAACCCATGGCTCCACCACAAGGATAGCCACATGTCCGGGTTAACTTTGTTCAACCCTCTCCCATTCAGTAGTTTCAAAATTTTGAACAATTGAATATGGAAAATCCATCCTGTCAGTCGAATAATGCCAAAAAGAAAGAAAAAAACTAAAACAATAATAATCCAGGACTAGGGGGACATAACCCCCAACAGAACCAACCTACTGGGGTAAACCAGAACCAAGGGAACCAGAACCCCCAAGGGGGAAACAACAGCAAACGCCAAGGGCGTAACAACAACAATAACCTCCAGACAAAATTTCCTTGTGCCCTTTGTGGTGAGTATGGCCATTATAACCACCATTTCCCCCAAATTGTTGACTTTAAATGGATGAAAGAATCCATGAATGGACCACACCCCCCAACATTGCCTGCCCCCCAGTAGGCCCCACAACAGTATGTGAAACAACCACCCTCGTCGGCGTTTCAAAACCCAATTCCACACCAAGGCATGATGAACATCCAGCAGGAAATGCACCCTGCCCCACCATAGATGGGACAGTATCAAAACCCTGGCACTCCTATAGATCACACTATCCTCCTCACTAGCGAAGAAGAAATTCTTATACAAACATGCATCCTTCAATACAACGCACCCTCTGAATCTACTCCCACCACTTCGGAAGTAGTTCCAGTTACAACGGGACCACCTCCAATGATTCTATGCCCTAACACTAAAACCCCCCTTCGGATTCCTCGCATCCCATTACGACGGAATGTCAACAATCCTCAGGCTAGGGAAGCACACAATTACAGTTTGGTCGATGACTTGGCGCAATCCCCTGCAGCCATGTCAATCTTGGAATTCCTTCAAACCTGTCCCACTCAACGGAAGTCCTTACTCTCCGCCCTAGGGGAAGTTGACCCTGTTGATACTATACTCATCACATTTGATCTATATTGCGAGGAACCCCATCCCCCCGCTTTGGTAGCTTTCCAGATACCACTCAAAATTTGAAACATCACAGTTCGTTCATGCATCATCGATGAAGGTGCATCCACATGCATCATGTCCAAAAATGTATGGCAGAAACTCATCTCTCCTGAGCTAATACCATCTGCCATCACTTTGAGAGCTTATGATAAATGACCATCCTCTCCTGAAGGGCTCTTTCAAAATGTCCCCATTAAACTCGGGGGGAAAAGCATCCTCATTGACATTGAAGTTATCGATGCTCTGCTCAATTACAACATATTGTTCGGACATAGCTACATGCACACTATGAAGGTTGTGGCCTCTTCTGTGTTTAGCAAAATGATGTTCCCCCACAATGGGAATATCGTCACCATTTACCAAGTTTCACATTACAAGCCCAACCCTTCCTCCAACATTGATAACATCCTACCCCTTGTCCAAACTAATCCTGACACCTACCCACTCATCGAGATGGGCCCTGGAATTTTCAAGAACCCATCCTTACTAGGGAAATACCATGCAGCACCACCACTCATTCATCCCTCAGCACAAGTGTTTGTCATCTCTTTCGATGGAATGGAAATTAGAGACACCATTCCTCCCACCAAGACTTATTCATCCTTTGGCGTCCCACTATTCATAGACATTCCACCTTAGGAACCCCCTGAGAACCCTACGACACCACTTGTCCCTGATTTCACTCTCCCCCAGGGTCAAATCCTGGTTTGGGAAACAATTCCCCAATCCATTACGCAAATCCCCTTCTTCTACCCCCCACCAGGGGTACAAGATTTCCATGTAGCCACAATGATTACTCTACCTAACATGGTACTTTCCATCCCAGTTTGGTATCTTCACCCACCTGATATGGTTCCTCAACCATCCCTCCCCCCCAAACCGAGGGAATCCCAATGCATATCCCAGTCCTCACTCCGACCACACCACCCTCACCCCCACTCACTAACACCACTGCTACAGCTAGGGGCATAAGGAAGAATAAAGAGCCCATCGCTCCACTTCCCCCCCAATTTCAACTTCCTTGTGCACTATGTGAGAAAGGAGGACACCCCACTAATCGATGTCCCTCTCTCCCCAAGTTACGTAATTTAATCCAACTTCCTCGAGAAACCACACCACTCGTTGCTTCACCCAATGCACCTAGTACTACCACCACATCCCCTACTACAGGTAACATAGGGTTGCGAACCAAATTCACATGTTCCATATGTTTCGAGTATGGCCATTACACCCACCATTTCCCTGTGCTACCTCAATTTCAACAGATGCTAACAGCAGTACGCCAGATCTTTCAGCAGGCACCCCTTCCATTCGCATCATCCAGTACTCCTATCACATGCATCCACTATGTCACGACCTCAGTTAATGAACGTATGAGATACTCTTTCTCTCTCTGTGAATCACTGGATCATTTCACGTACCAGTTCCCTACGATCATTGAATACAAGCATCGCCAAATGGCCCATATTCAAAATCCTACACCTCCCCCATCCCCAAACGTACCAGTGATTACCCCTACTCCATCCCCCGATGTTATTCATATTATATCTCCAGAGCCCAAGGCACTCCCCACTCCTCCATGGTTCATGGATAGCCTATATGAGGATTTTCCCCCAAATCCCCCCAATTCTCTCGTACATTTCCCCATGGAAATCTTATGCCAGACTACAATTTTTAACCCATGGTATCTCAATATTTGGTTTATGTCGAGAACACCATCGCAACCTCCTTACGACTCCCCTACATCTTCACCACTGAAATAGAATCATATGGTAATAGTCACCAACGCTACTCCCCTGGATCCCCTATATTCTCACCAATTCCACTGCGACGAAGACATCCTCGAGGAACTAACTACCCATGATTTCCCATGTAATGCACTCCATCAAAAATCATTCTTTCTCTCATAGGAATCCTTTGAGCCCCATAGCCAAGACTCTGTATACGCAATTGAAACCAAATATTTCATCCAATCAGGACATATAGATTGGTTAAACAACCCTATCCCTGCCCCCGACACTTTTGAAGAAGGCAACATGGCCAACATTTCCCCCACGGTTAAAATCAATATTTCCATCAAACCTAGAATCATGGAGGAAATCACCATTGGTGTCGCATGCTCTCCTGAAGAACT
Source organism: Picea sitchensis (assembly GCA_010110895.2). NCBI lineage: Eukaryota > Viridiplantae > Streptophyta > Pinopsida > Pinales > Pinaceae > Picea > Picea sitchensis. Next base: position 79,627 of record SNQJ01S0009829.1, read on the forward strand.
TATAACTTACAAATCTATTTTCCAGGAATACCGAGACATTTTTGTCTAGTCATACATAGAGATGCCTAGCCTTGATCCTTCTATTGTCAAACATCGTATAGACACATGGCCTGATATCACACCTGTATGACAAAAGAAACGGCCACTACATCCATCCAAATCGGTGACCATGAAAGCCGAAATCAAAAAATTATGCATTGTTGGGTTCATATACCCCATCGCATATACATCATGGGTTTCCAACCCCATCCCTGTCAACAAAAAATAGGGCATTATTCGCGTCTGCATTGACTTTCGTGATCTCAATCACACCTCTCCCAAAGACAACTTCCCAACACCCTTCATCGACCAAATTATTGATGATTGTGTAGGCCATGAAGCCTTCTCCTTTATGGACGGTTTCTCTAGATACAATCAAATTCAAATTCATCCCACAGACTAGTACAAAACTGCATTCACTACCCCATGGGGTACTTTTGCATATCGTGTCATGCCTTTTGGCCTCAAGAATGTTGGTGAAACATTCCAATGGGCCATGACATATGTTTTTCATGATCTGGCTTGCATCATCCTTGCCTACTTAGATGATCGCACTCCTCGATCTAAGAAACACACTCACCATCTACATGACTTACAAATCATCTTTCACAGGTGTCATCAATACAATATATGCTTGAATCCCCTCAAGTGCATATTTTTGGTCACTATCAGACACCTCTTGGGATTCATCATTTCCCAATATGACATCACCATCGACCCCCTCAATGTCAAATCCATCATCGAAATTCCACCACCTCAGAATTTATGCCAACTCCGAAGCCTACAAGGAAAAGCTAACTTGCTACGTCGCTTATTCCCTGATTACGCCACTCGTGCACATAGTTTTCTTCACTTATTGCATCACGATATCCCATTCCAATAGGATGAACATGCCCAAACCTCTTTTTATGATTTAAAAGAGGTGTTATCCAACGCCCCCTTGATTATTCCACCTGACTATAATCACGACTATATCCTCTATTTATCAGCCTCAGTCGTCTCAGTGGTAGGAGTTATCATCCAATTAGTGGATGATGGTCATGAGCACGTAATTTACTATATTAGTAAAAATATTTCAGGGCCACCCCTGAAGTACAATCATGAAGAGAAACTCTCCCTTGTAGTTTTCCTCGTAGTCTAGAAACTATGACATTACATCCTTCTTCGCACTACCAAAGTCGTAGCAAATTCCAACCCCATGCAATACTTGCTCAATCGTCGAAACATTGATGGTAAATTTGCCCGATGGATCGTCATCCTTCAGGAGTACGATCTTGAATTTTCAACACCTAAGAGAAAGAAATCCCTCATCCTTGTTGAACTCATGATGGAATTTCCCTCAGATACTACCAATTCCCCCGTTAATACAGACTTCCCCGATGAACACCTCTTCTACATCCCCTCGGATGATCCCTGGTACAGCGATCTCCTCATCTACCTATGAACACAAAATTTTGTACCTCACCTCTCCAGGGATGATCGTTGACTTATTTTCCACCAGGCCCCTCGATATCTCCTTATTGGTGACATCTTATATCGACGAGTGGTTGACACCATACTCCATCGATGTTTGACAATCGATGAAGATGGCATAGTTTTGAATGATTTCCACAGTGGCGCTTGCGGTGGTCACCTCTTTGGGATGTCCACTGCCTAGAAAATCATTCGAGTGGGCTACTTCTGGCCCACATTGTTTCATGACTGTATCCACGCCATGAAGCGCTTTGACAAATGCCAACTTTATGCCCACAAAGCATGAGTGCCACCTTCTCTTCTACAACAAGTCATCACTGTCATCCCCTTTTGAAAATGGGGCATCAACTTCATGACTTGTAACCATCCATCCATCAATGGACACAAGTACATTATCATGGAAGTCGATTACTTCACCAAGTAGTCAGAATCCATGCCCACCTTCAACAACACCGTTGGCACCGCAACACGTTTTTTCTTTAATCATGTCATCTCCCTCTTTGGAGTCCCACTACAATTAATCTATGATCATGGGAAACACTTCGAGAATGAGATCCTCATAGAACTCTCCTCTTGGTTAGGCTTCTCCCATGAGTTCGCCTCCCCCTACTACCCTCATCCCAACAGACAAGTAGAGGTGGTCAATAAGGTCCTTAAAACCATGTTGTAGTGTACTGTCAACAAACATCAAACCAATTGGCATCATATGTTGTTTTCATCACTATGGTCTTATCGCACAAAAGTTAAAACCGCCATCGTTTTTACACCCTTCCATCTTGTCCATGGGTCGAATCCACTCTCCCCATTGAGTGCGAAATTCCCACCTTACGCACCGCTATTGAGATTTTACCTGACACTATTCCAATGGATTGGCACTTATTGAACCTAGAGTCACTGGATGAATACTTTTGGTCTTGATTACAGAATAACGAGGTAGCCAAAAAATGGTCAAAGGCCAACTTTGACCACCATGTCAACCTTCACTCCTTTAACAAAGGAGACCTCATCCTTGCCTACGATATTGCCCACGATACCCTCAGCCATGGAAAATTCGAGTCGTTATGACATGGACCCTACATCGTTCAACACTACCTCACTAAAGGTGCCTACATCATGGCCTCCCCTGAAGTCCATTCTCTGAAAGAACCCATCAATGGGTTGTACCTAAAAACGTTCTACGCCTAGCTGTCGCCACTCTACACTAGGATTTTTCCTTTTTTGTACACATTGGTAGAATTTTTTTCTTCTTATTTTTTCCTCCATGCCTTATGGATGATCTACCATTTTTGTTATTGACAGATGCCTCCTCCATCGACCTACCACATCAGTTACGTTGACGGAGCTAGCCATTGGACACAGAATCTCGCTTCGACCGCTTGGGCCCTCTATTCCCCCTCACATGAACTACTCCACTCCAGTGGCATATGTTTGGGCTCAACAACCAACAACCAAGTAGAATTCATAGCCATCATTCACCTCCTTTCCAAGGCCAGTCACTATCATATTCACCACCTTAGTGTCCTACTAGATTCTTAGCTCATCATCTTGCAGCTCAACAACGTGTATCGTGTCTATGATCCTTGCCTCTTCTGCAAACACCTGCAAGTTAAACTTTTATCTAGACATTTTGATTAAATCACATTTACACATATTCCACGAAAATTCAATCAAATAGAAGATAATATGGCTAACCTAGTGTTAGATTGGAATTTATCACATCAAGACACCACTACACATACATAAAACATCCAAGTTTGTCACAGCATCTAGATTAGACATCATAAAAAGCACCACAAAACATCATCACATGTGAACATCACAACAATCTCAAAAATGTATATCCATATATATATATATATATATATATATTGATCAATGTACCATCAATGTTTACACAAAATAGTACAACACGTACATCACCCATAGGCAGGTGAACCACCTCATCCCTATAGATACAAAATAGGTGTCACATCACCCTATACAAAATGGGCTTGAAAGCCTATATAAATACAAATATAAATTTACAAAGGCACTCATGGTGCCTCTAGAGCTCCACCACCTGGTCCTCTCTCTGGAGGAGGTGCCCCACCAGCTAGGGGTCCTTCAGGTCCTAGGGGAAGTTGCCCAGTCATCACCACCCCTGCTACAGTTTCTCTACGTATCAGGGTCCGCAACTCTGCCAGAAGGCCCACACACTACTCCATGACTCCCCTGTCCTGGATCTGAGTCCACATGCCCTCAGGCACTCCCTGTAGTACTGCCTCCAATCGACGATGAAAATCCTTGAACTCTTTGTCAGCCCCCACCAATGAAGCATGTGACGGCCCTGCACCAGAATCATCATATTGGTGTCTCCTTCCTGATCTCTCATCATCGAATGGCCTCACACCAACCTCATCCATCTGCCATCTCTCTCCTACCCATGGCTCTCCCCACGGTGGTCTCACGAGCCCCTGATGAGCTGACACTCTGACCAACTCTACCTCCCATCTGTGAGGCCCCACATATGTACACACAAAAAACACACGATATCATCATCATCCATCCATATAAACATATGTTATACTATCCAAAACAAAAAACATCAAATACATCAACATACCTCTATGGTCCCACACCTCTCCAGGGGGTAGAACCATATCTAGGTCCTCCCGAAAGTCCACCCCACTATATGGGAATTGGAGTATGATCTGTGGCATCTGAATCCACACCCGTGCAAGCTCGGTCGTGAAGTAATAGCCACCCTCCCCACCCCCATGATGAACCAATATCGTCACCCACTGCATCAGTAGTGGCTCTCACGCACCAGGCACGTCCAACAAAACTCTCAGGTGCAACATAGGCACCCTCTCCAAGAACCAGGCCACCAATATTTACCCAAAGGAAAACTCCCCTGAGTTAGCAGCCCAACATCTGTTGAGTTTCCCTATCATCTTGGCATATAGCATTAAGCCCCAGTCAAAATGCTCTCCACCCAGTGCCCTCTGCATGATCCTCAACTGACCGACATTGATCTGTTGAGTAGCTAGGGATCCATAGATCCTCACAATCATTGTTGCAATGCAATGATGCACAAGGGCGTCCATAGCCCCAATCCTCACCACTAAACCTGACATAAATTCCTCTCTGAAACAATAAGTTTGTGCCAAGACAACCAATTGTTCATCCCCTTGCAACAGGAGATCAACCGGTAGAGCACTTCCCTGAAAAGGGAGCCCAGTCAAAAAATATATATCCTCCATCGTAGATAATGTCAGGTACTCCCCACGCACAAGGAAGTAATGTCGCTCAGTGCTCCACATCGAAATCACAAAATGCAAAATATACTCGTGCGCCTGCAGCAGTGAACAATCAAAGAACTTTAGCAACCCACACTCTGCTAAATTCCTCTGCACACCTGGCTCTGCATCCCTCACAGCCTCCCTAGGGTGCACCTAGTCTCTCTCTATCTAGTGGACTGGCATCCTATAATGTTCACCTACATTCACACACACAACATAAGATCAGCCAGCACAATTCACCACATAAAAACCTCAAAAAAGACAAGTTTTTACACTCCCCATCTTTGCCTCATGTGAGCGGTTGTTTTCCTCACAGGCGTGCACATATGCATGCCTATTATTCCCACTGTTGCACAACAATGTGCACCTATCAAAAACACAGGGTGCATCTATGCACCCCTATCACACACGCAGATGCACGTTCATGCGCACCTGTTCGCTACACAATTGCGCACACATGCACAACTTTCAGAGAAATAGACGCACATGCGTTCACAGTTGTGCTTCGAATAGGATCACATCTAATGTGCACCTATTTTCCCCATTGGGGTACCCTCATTTGTAGTTGTCCCAATTACAATGCACACCCAAGCACAGGAATCCTTCAATCGCCCACGCACTGGCGGGGCACTCTCAAAAACTCCTTCCGTACGGCCCTGCCCAAAATCGAAAACCTAATTATTATGCAGGAGGACACGACCACTAACCTAGCTCTCGCAAATCCCGGATAGTCTAGCTTGACCTTATAGAATCTACAAATATCCTCTTGAACCTCTCGTCAACTCACTATAGCAGCAGGTACAAATGAGGTGGCAATGTGGGCCTACAGTTATATATAGTCCATTTGCCAAACTTCCATGCTCAATTACAAGAGCTTTGAGCATCTGTTTTCTGGTCCGTCTTCAGCCATGGGATCAGGATCCTGCCACCTACAAAGTCACATTCCTTGGGTCACCATCCATCCTCGGCCCCCAGGGAGCCTTTTTTTCACACCATGTCAAGGTACGCATGATTATATTCATAATTATTGAATAATTGTTATATGTTCTTTATCGTCATATATTGTTCATGTCTGGTATTTAGTTTTTATGTGTGCAGGTACTTGGTCATCAATGTATCAACACAGCCCCTTCAAGTATATACTCGACATTGGCATGTAATCAGTCCCTCTGAATATCAATTGCATCTCCCAGTCACACCCTCCGACATTTTCCTCTAGGATTCCCCCATCTGGATCTGCAGTACTAACACCTCCACTGCATTTCAATACTGTCAATCGGTAGAACTCTCTCCTACATAAGTTGTCCCAATTATAATCCCCTTTGGCACTTTAACACTCATGTTGTTTTCACCCCCTAGGGTTGGGAATCCTGATAGTCTCTGCATTTCCGAGAATCAGCCACATACTCCTTCTCCTCATTTTTCTATCTTTCCAAAAGGACTCCCGGGTAATCTCCTTATGGTTCACGTTTGACTATGCCTCTGCAGTATCATTAACCCTCCATTTAATCCACCATCATTTTTCCCATCTACATATTGTCCTACATTCATTTACCTAATACAAAAACCCATCTATGGGGCCCCCACCCTCCACCCGTTTTTCCACACAACTTGTGCCCTCATAGGAAAAGCCATCTTGCACTGCAGAACCCGTTTCTGTATCTGCACACTTATTCCAAATTATTCTTTATTCATTTGGTAATTGTACAAAACCTTTGTTTCCAGCATTTACATAGCTTTTTGTTGTCTCCTTTAGCGACCTTCCTTTTCCGGCAAAGAAACCCCTATCGCCCAGTTGGCAGCCAATCCACATTTTTCCACTGTCTTATAAGCTGCCTACACCAATGTTTTGCAAACATCAATTTTTCATCGCAATTTTCAAATAAACGACACTTTTATTTTTGCGACATTTGCACATTTGCCTTCGTTTTGTTTTCACGAATGTAAGCATGAAAACTTGGTCTTTCGTAGTCACATTAAAATCATTATTTGAACTGTCGTTATCCTTCTTGTCAATATGCCTATTGCGCTTACATTTCACTTATCATTATGTAGCTGGTAAAACTTTTGAACTGTACTCATTGGACATTTTTTGGATTGATTGTGTGACTTGGTTTCATTGAGTTTGTAATGCATTGGCATTTCGATTTTCATGTTATTTGACCTACTTGACCTTTGGTTTCATGAAAATACATAGGTGTTATGGTTAAATCCTTCATATATATCTTTTAATATGATACCTATGTTCGTGTTTTCATAACTATTGGCATGTTGATTATATGAAGACCCATTGGCACATTGGTTAAACTCTTGATATGAGTTGTTACAATACATTGGCGCATGGTTAAATATTTGGTATCAGTTTCAAATTGTACGTTGATGGTTTAAAACTATGGCATAACGTTGATTGTGCGCGTTGGTTTATACACTTACTATTGGTTCATTGGTTGGCCAAGTGACATGATTGTTGAACTATACTATAATGGGTAGAACAGCTATAAGCCGACGTTTGTACTTTTTCAATAACTATTATGCATGGCAGAGATAAGCTCCACCACCTTCGCACGATCACATTAATGTCTATCCCTTATCCCTGTTTCACCTCTGTTAGCTCAGGTAACCCTTTGTGCACTCTACTCCTGTGTATGCTATGACCCAAACCCTGGCTCGTTCACCGTGTGCTCGGCTCCATGGCACCGGTGGTGCGAATTGAACCGAATGGTAGCCAAGCCTTGCTATTATTTGACAATTCCCGGAAAGACTTGGAGGATAACGGTTGGCTCACCTTCGTGCAGAGATTTGAGGGTTTTAACTTATTTGTGGCACAACAGTTCGCTCTGACTTTTGATGGATGTAGAGCCAAGGTGGGTGACATCCAGTTGGAAATCGATGAGAAGTTTATTAGTTCTGCTACAGGTTTACCTGCCACGGGCCAACGTTGGTTCAAAAATTCGAAAGTGCAAGAGGTTCCATGGCCACTACTGTTCGTCTCCCGAAAGGTAACATCTTGTGACAGAGGTATGCCCATCTCTGCACTTAAACCTCGATGGCATGATATTTTTATGGTGGTCAAACAATTCGTGACCTGTGAAGGTCGATATGGACTCGTTTTTCTCTACCACCTGCGTTTGTTAATGAATTTTATGGGATACCTGTTGAATATGCCCTATTACTTCCAGCGTAGCCTATATAAAATGACTAAAAGGTTTAAAAGGGAGAAGGCCGACAGTATCCTGTTCCACCATGGACTCATTAAACTTATCATTGTTTATCACTTGAGTTTACATGGTGATAGCTAGAGAGATTTCATCGCTCGAAATGGTTTTGATGATATAGACCCTGTCCAGGTTGACAAGCCTATGGTAAATGAAACCAAGGTTGGGCCACCCGTGCCCTTCCATGTCCTACTTCCCTCTCCTAAACCCTCGGCCAACCCTGATGTTGAGTTACCTGACGCTATGACTGAGAAGGTTGAGACTATTAAAAAGCCTGTAAGCAAAAAGGCCAAGGCAAACCCTACTGTTGATGCCAAGGGTAAAAAGAACGCACGGTTGATTTCGAGAATGGCTAGGACCAAACCTAAACCATCGGTTGAGTAGAAGCCCATAATCCTTAGTGAGGATTCGGACTCTGACATAGAACGTTTCCTAGCCAGTGAGTACCCTTACTCACAGGGTTTATGCCCCAAGTCGCCTTATGATTTCGTTTTGAATCTTCACCCTTGCCTGAGAAATGATCCTGGCTACCCTGGGATCAAACTGCCTAACGAAAACCTTGGAAATATAGTCAAACCATCACCTGCACTTTCGAAGCCCACATAGTCGTCCTGTGACAAATGTGATTTGTGGTTGGAGCGATACTACATCGACGTTCCCATACTCCAATCGAAAATCCAATTATTGGAAAATCAAGTTGCAGTATTGACCAGCCAAAGAGACAAACTCCAAGCAACTGATACGGAGCAGAGAACCATTGGTTCCATCATTTTCAAGAATGTTGAATCGGCCACAGCTGTGGTCAACTCCAAATTGTCATGATCAAGCTGTATGCTCGCCATACATGTATGGTTTTCGATATTGTTTTAGCTTTGTGAATGATCAGGATTAATATACTGATTTGAATTGGGTCTTCGAATAGCTCTGTTTATATTTTGAAATGGCTCTGTCATAATGTGTTCATCCTGTATACGTTTCGCTTTGCTAAAAATAAATGAAACTTCATTTTGGATACATGATTTGATCATTCCCAGTTTAGCCACTGATAGATTTTTATCGGATTTGATTGGTTTTCATTTGGATTTGATTTTTTCGTTTGTCTAATTGAGTTAACGAAATTGATGGTTTTCTTTCAATTGAATTCGTTTTGTATCTACTTTGAACAGGAAGTTTTTCATGATCAATATAGAATACGAGCATGTTTGGATTTGAGTTCGTTACAGTTCGTATGCTGTGATTGGCAAACGATTTCAATGAGTTTGGTTGTTATGATCTTTTAATATGTTGTGTCATGTAATCTTCTAAAAATAGGAATACAACTCTGTTTGGTTTCAATTTGAAAAGAACTACTCTGTTTCGTATGAAAACAATGCTCTCATTTAAGCCTGTGCAAATGTGCCCGAATCGTGGAATGGTTTTGAGTCATAATAACTATGTTAAAACCTCAACTGTTCGATTTGCTCTTCTTTTGATTGGATTATCCCATATCTTGAGTTGGCAAGATTGTTTTATGAGTTGGATTCGTATTATAATTGCTGCTCTGTTTGATTTGTAAAACAAATTGGTCGACCTAGGTTATCTCTATCAAATCTGGTTATAATCCGTTTGAATGGAATGATTTTGATCAAAGTCAATCGATCTTGTTTGCCCAATTTGCAATAACAAACGATCGGATAATTCTTACGAATTATGTTACCAATTAATTGATCATGTTATGATTTTATTTGAGTTGATTTTCGCACCAGTTTGAGTTAATCCACTCGTGGCATGAATCGTTTGCTATGACATTACAGTTATAACTATTTGAAAATGATTTTGTTTGGATTCGATCGTATCTCCTGTTGATAAGGCAGCATAACAATTGCCTATGATTTGTTTTGATTATATCAGTTTCAAATTGATGTCAAACGATTTTACAACTGTTGATTATGATTATGTTCGTTCGATTTTGTGGTAACAAAAGAAACAGAGTACGTGTATCTCTATGATCATTTGATTGATATTGATCCTATTTGATTTCGAATGGTATAACAATTTCAAATTGAATGATTCATTTTCAAATAGCTATTGGATGTTAATTGAATTTAATTCTTTAAAAAAGATTTTCAATCGATTTTAATGTTGATTCTGTGTCTTATTTAGACCAGCTACAGAATCGCAAGATTCTGTAGCTAGTCTATAGAATTAGTTTTTTATTATTTTATTAATAAAGGATCCTTCTAACTTGTCCATTTTTTACCCTTTTCAGGTAAATTCGAATTGCATGGGACATGTTGGACAGGCTAGGGGAATATTGTGTGTTTTAGTTTTATTTTAGGTTCCTAGTTTAGTTAAACTTGGGATATCTTCCCAGATTTTATGTAAACAGTTTTGATAACTTCCACAGGGATGTTTTACCCTGTGGAAGGTCTTTAAATAATTATTATTATTGTAATAAGGATCAGCCTCACTTGTGGGAGAACCAGGCTATGGATTTCTAATACAAACTGAGACAGAAGTTGATGTTCTTCTACAACTTTCGCTTTCATAATATCAATATTTTGTTTCAAGTTTATGCATGTCATTAGCAATTGATTATAGACTACTTTATCTATCATAGTCTTTTGAAAAATGATGTGATTTAATTAATATGATCCATGTCTAATTTCTTTCAATACTTAAAAATACAGTAATTACTCTATTCAGTTAATGAATGACAGATTTCTCTTCTTCATCAATTGAATTATTTTGTATAAGTCTTTGCATACGGGTTTATCTAACTGTGGAGATTTATAAATCATATGATTGTTGTGATTTGTATGTCTTGTTTGTCCTGTAATCATACTTGAAGAGAACTGCAACTATCGTTTACGAGAAGCTCCTGGATAATTCGGTGCGGGTTTCCTCCCTCCGATCAGCTAAGACAGTCATCATACACAGGGAAAATCTGGACCATTTCTCCAGGTCAGTTTGTGATTTATTTTCGTTAATTTCTTTAGTATACTATTAGTATTTTAGACATATTTGTAGTTTAGATTAGTGATTCAGTTTAGTTAGTTTTCTATTTTATTTGTGTTCATAAAATTATAAAATCAACAAAAACATCTTTCTCTGTCTTAGGGCAGAATATAAATGAGTTTTCCAGGTTTTATTTAAATCTGTAAATTGTAGATATTGTACATTTTGTGAATAAGTTAGATATTTAATTAGTTAGAGCTAGTATAGTATTAGTTAGTAGATATTATATATAGAATAGTTAGATTAGTTTGTTTGTTTAATAGTTAGTTTTAGTTAGATTAGTTTAGTTTGTTTTAATTGTTATTTTTAGTTATATTAGTTATATTAGTTATTGTAGATTAGTTTTCTTTTTTGTTTTATTAGGACTTTAGATCGGCTAACGGAGCCGCTAAATCCATCAGGGTGGTTCATCCCAAACAGCTTGGGTTATTAGACAACCCCGGACCGGTTCCACTCTCCCAGTTGACAGACGATCAATTTTGCCCGTCAGCAAATGGCGCTAGAAGGAGGGCCTGAATTTAATTAATGGAACGAGGCGGTCGCAAGACTCCTCCACCACCTAATCACTCACCTATAGTGAATAGAATCCATTCAAATGATAATATTCCCCTTCAAACAGCAACTACTTCAACCGACGATCCACAGACCACAGTTGAGCCAACAACCCCTAATCCTACAGGTGGTGACATACAAGAGATTGTCCGCCAATCTCTTATAAAAACACATAGTGTCTTAGCCCATTTGAGGCAACCTAATCGTCCGTGGGGTCAACATTTGGAATTCTCTGTTATCAGAGAACAATTAGGAGACACTAACCTCACTGTGAATCCTATAGATCCAATCTTAAATCATGCTGCAGGAGGATCTGGGATACCTCCTTCACCACCTCCATCATCTCCTTCCTCTTCTGGAGGAGATTCCTCTGACATAGGCAATTCCCCTTCTCAGCCTTCCACACCCACTTACCCAATGGCAAATCAGAACAACCCTGCTAGACCCTGGCTTGATCAGGATGTCATAGTTGTACCCGAAGCTCAGCACCCTTTGCCTAAACACCCGGAGAAATGGCTTCCCAAGTTCGATCCTGACTCAAAACAGATCGTTGAAGATCACATTAAGAAGTTTATGTTATCCATAATACTCTGCAATGTCGAACATGAAGACGTTGTCTGTAGGTTTTTCCCGTATACTTTCGAGGGTAATGCATCCACTTGGTAATTTTCCCAACAAACCCATACCATCGTGTCTTGGGAAAAGTTTGAGTCATGCTTTTTGGAAAAGTTCGGAGATGGTAAGCCTCCAGAAGTCCTAGTCATGGATATTTCTAGCTTAAGAATGAACCCAAAAGAAAAAGTTAAAGACTTTAATCAAATATTCTTAACACTTAAAAATCGAATCCCTGCGGATTCTATGCCTGCTGAGAGTCTTATAATAGCATACTACACTAAATCTTTGCATCAGAGTATATCTATTTGGGTTAAACGATATAAGAAAGCCACGTTGTTAGAGGCCTTCGAGGAGGCCAGCCAGATTGAAAAAGACATACTTAGTCTTAAAGACTCTACTAGCAACGAAACTGAGACTAGTTCTTCTTCCAAAAAGAAGATTGAAATCCTCCCCAGACCCACTCAAAGTAAAACACAACCTGAAAACTCTGATTTAGAAAACTTAACCAAAGTTGTTCAAAAACTGTCAAATCAAGTTATAGACTTGAAAAGGTCGACCGAAGAAGCTTCTTCAAGAAAAGGGCCTTACAAACCCCTGTTCCAGAAGCCTTTTCCCACCAACCGATCTAACCCAACCACCGAAGGCCTTAATCTAGAAAGTTTTCAATGTGCCCTTCAAACAATTCTAGAAGCCCAAGATAACTTGATGCCTCCTGAGATCCCTGAGGAGGTATTTGAACAAGAGACAGTTCAAGAAGAAGAGTCTTCTCCAAAAAAAATTGGACACTTCTCGGATAGCATATTTCAAGCCAACTTTGAGACAGTACATCCTTATAATACCAGGAGTAAGACAACAAACAAACCTTCTACCGAAAACACTACAAATTTGTCTCCAAAGCAATCTAAATCAGTTGAGACTAAACAGAGTAATGTGAACCCCAACTTAGATTATGATGTTGTTGAAGATATTAAAAATTTAAGGGCTAACATTTCTATTTATGAGTTATTGAAGTTTCCATTTCTGCTACAAAAAATGTTACAGAATATCTTAGAGAATGGAAAAAATGGTAATTCTAATGGTAACAAGGTTGTGCAAAACAAATCTCCCCAGAAGACTTCCACTAAAAATAATCTCGATCCTCAAGAAAAAGGAATCCTTCATGTAAGTAATGTAAATAATGTAGATAAAGTAGAAAGTAGCTTTAGAAACTGTGAGTAAAAATCCACAAGCTACTACTCTTAGTACTCGCAAAAATGTACCTCCATTCCTATTAACTTTCGAGATCTTTAATAGAAACGTGCACAATTGTATGGTAGACTCAGAGGCATCATCCAATGTAATGCCTTGGTCTGTTTGCCAGAAGATTAACGCTGAAGTTGAACCCTTGACTTTAAAAATCATATAACTTGATCGGACAAATGTCAAAGTTATAGGCGAACTAAAGAATATGCTTATTAGATTATCATCTAACCCCAAGGTTCATCAAGTTATTGATATAATTGTTGTGGATATTCCAAAAGTGTATGGTATGTTTTTAAGCAGGGACTGGTCAGAGCATCTACATGGTTATTTTGCAACAGATTGGTCTCATCTATGGCTTCCAAAGAATGGTAAGCCTAATAAAATCAAAGTAAATCGTGAGCGCTACCTTAAGTTCACGGTCACAGATTTGAATGATCCCAACGAACCATATACACCTTCTGCTGATTCACCTGAAGTACAAGGTATGGACACCTTCTTCAGCAATTTCATGGTCGAGGCTTCACCTATCACCAATCCAGAACAGTAGTCCGAGATTGTAGCATATATGAAGCCAACAACTTCCACGCAACGATCCCATGTACCCGATGCAAATCAAATTTGGTATCTGTATTTCGACGGGTCAAGTCCAAAGAAGGAGTCGTAGCAGGCTGCGTCATTATCGATCCGGCAGGTAACAAAACATTGATAGCATGTAGGTTGGAATTTGAATGTACTAATAATACTGCAGAATATGAGGCTTTACTGCAAGGTATCAGAAAAGATTTGGATATGAACATTCAAAATTTAACCGTCTTTGGCGACTCTGAAATAGTGGTTAGACAGGTAAGAGATTCTATCCACTGTTTGTCTCCACATCTAAAAAGCTACCAGTCTGAGGTATGGAACTTAATGAATACATTTTCCGCTTTCAATATAAATTCTATTCCCAGACTGAATAACTCTGAAGCATATTTATTAGCTAATGTAGCTTCTAAACTTCTTCCTGCAGAAGGCTTGTCCCCAGATGCATTCTTCGTTGAGCTGTTGTTTCGGCCATCCGTTCCCGACAACATCACGAACTGGAGAGTATTTGACAACGATCGGCAGATTATTAAATTTGTGCACATGGAAGAAACCTTTCAAGGCACGGTGATAGACGAACACATGCACGATGACAATTTGCATGATTTCATGGTAATACCAGATCCGAGAACTCCTGAATCTTCATCGGATATGGTAAACTCGATCCCTAAATCTATAATTAGATTAGAGAAGTTTTACGATTTTCAAGATAAATTTAAAAAGACGGTCAATTGTAAAACCAAAAGTTCCTCGTTATCTTATCAAAAAGTAAACTTATGAACTAATGAAAATCCTCAGTGCATTAATCTAGGGTTGGGATGTTCTCAACAAGAAAAAGCTACATTCATTAAATTGTTCAAAGAATTTAAAGATGTCTTTGCGTGGACATATGATGACCTCAAAAATTTTGACCCTAATATCATACAGCATGTCATCCCTATGAAGCCTCAAACCTTACCCTTTCAACAAAAACTGAGGAAAATGCACCCCAAACTCGAGCCGACCGTTCAAAAAGAATTGAATAAGCTCCTAAATGCTAAGATAATTTTTCCTGTTAGGCACACTCAATGGGTTTCCAACCTTGTCCCAGTCCGGAAGAAAAATGGGGAAATCTGACTCTGCATCGATTTCCGAAACCTTAATAGAGCATCTGATAAAGACAACTATCCTGTCCCGCCCATGGAAAATATCCTTCAATAGGTATCTGGTTCTGAGAGGCTATCCTTACTGGATGGTTTCTCTGGATACAACCAAGTCCTGATGTCTCCACCAGACCAACTTAAAACTACCTTCCGTACTCCGTGGGGCACTTATGCTTATCGCAAAATGCCTTTTGGATTGATTAATGCTGGATCCACCTTTCAGAGAGCAATGGACATTGCTTTCCGAGGCTTAATCAATCAGTCCGTCGTAGTTTACTTAGACGATTTGACTTTATTTTCTAAAAACAAAAACGATCATCTAGCTCACTTACGAGCCGTCCTACTACGATGTCATAAATACAGCATCTCCTTGAATCCCAAAAAATCCATCTTTGCAGTAGAATAGGGTAAACTCTTAGGATTCATTGTGTCTAGTGAAGAGATGATTATTGACCCCGAAAGGACTCAAGTCATCATGAAACTTCCCCCGCCTACATCCAAAAAATCTATGCAGTCTTTCTTAGGCTAGATTAACTTCGTGAGAAAATTTGTCCCCAGTTTCTTCGAAATGGTCAGGCCTTTACATAATTTGATTAAGAAAGACACTCAATATCACTGGGGACCCCTAGAAAAGCAATCTTTTAATGCAATAAAGAAGGCCATAATAGACGCTCCATCTCTAATGAGCCCATATTTTTCTCAAGACTTTACACTCTACACTTTTGCTTCTGACCGTTCCTATGCCGCCGTCCTAACCCAAAAGAATGCCGAGAAAAATGAAGTACCCATTGCCTTTATGAGCTCTGCTTTCAAAGGCGCTCAACTTAATTACCTAGTGGTATATCGGCAAGACTACGCTGTTTTCAAAGAAGTTAAGCACTTACAATCCTATCTTTTGAAGTCAAGGACGAAAGTCATTGTCCCCTACCCAGTCGTGAGGAACTTGTTAGTACAGAAGGAACTAGGAGAAAAGAGAGCCAACTGGGTCACCTCCTTGCAAGAGTATGACTTAGAAATCACCCCAGCTTAGATAGTGAGAGGCCAAGGGTTATGCAAGTTAGTTGTTGATTCAGCAGCAGGACAGCAAGAAGAGAGCGATACGTTAAACCTAGGACAAAGAGATCAAAGTTTAATATGTTGCGCACAAAACTCTGTCAATCCTTGGTATGACTATATAAGATTATGTCTTGAACATGGGTCAGCACCCCATCACCTGGACCCCACTAAAATAAGAGCGTTGAGATTAAAGTCTGCCTCCTTTCATCTGGTTAATGGTGTTCTGTTTCATCAAAATTTTGACGGTGTACTGATGCGTTGTCTTGAAAAAGACGAAGAAGAAAAAGTCTTGCTAGAAATGCATGCAAGAGAAGTTGGCGGTCATTTTGGTGGTGACACCACTGCTCATAAGGTTCTAAGAGTCAGTTATTACTGGACCAAACTTTTTAGAGGTGCCCATGCCTTGTGTCGTAAATGTATCATCTGTCAGAAAGCATCAGGGCGGTTACAAAAACCAACCTTTCTTTTGCAGCCTGTTTTAGTAGATTCCCCTTTTCAACAGTGGGGCCTTGATATCATAGGTCCAATCAACCATTCATCCTCGCAACAACACAAGTTTATTGTGACAGCCACAGATTACTTTACTCGATGGTATGAAGTTGTTGCACTAAGAACTGTAGTAATTTCCTTTCTAAATTCGAATATTATCACTCGTTTCGGTATCCTTGATTGTTTAGTTTTCGATAATGCTTCTTACTTTTCCTCTCTTGAGATGAGCAAGTTCACTTTGGAAAATGGAATTAAGTTGAAGTATTTTGCTAGCTATTACCCACAGGGAAACGGATTGGCAGAATCAACAAACAAGAACTTGATCAAAATCATCAAGAGAACGGTGGTTGAAAATCACAACAATTGACACAATGCACTGCTAAACGCGTTGTGGGCTGATAGGGTAACACCAAAATTTATTGTAGGTAACTCCCCATTTGTTCTCGTCTATGGCAGAGAAGCAATTCTTCCACCTCAAATTCTTCTTCCTTCACTTCAGTTGTCACAGAAAGTCCAAGAAGGAGATTGCCCCCCTTTGGAAAACCGAATTAACGCTTTGATGAAGCTAGAAGAGGTAAGAGCCCAAGCTAAACGTAAGTTAGATCAACATCAACAATTGGTTAAAAGATGGTTCGATTCTAACTCTACTTCTGATAGGAATTTTGAAGTAGGTGATCTCGTCTTGAAGTGGGACAAACCGCATGAGGGAAAGGGAGAGCACACGAAATTTCAAAACTTATGGCTTGGACCGTTTTTAATTGCTGAAAAGTTGGGTCCCAGTTCTTTTCGATTGCAGAATCTTGAAGGGAAGCCTGACACCTACCCGGTGACTGGCCAAGCCCTGAAAAGATACTTTTCTTGATGACAATCCTTGTATATTATGTACATATTTTGCTTTTGTGTGCTTTTTCGTTTGCTTTTTATTTTTTATTTTTCTTTGAATTTATCAGTTTGTGTTTTCTTTGAAATACACACACCTGTATATTGATCTATTTAGACAAAGACAATAGAAAATTCCTTTGCTAAAATAACTGCTAAGAAAAAGTTATAAACATCAATGGTTTATTTCTGAAATTTATATCTATGTTGGAAAAGTCTGTTGTTTAAAAGAAGATGGTTGATTTCGATCTCTGAGTGAAGTTTGTTATGATCATCCGTTATCTTTTTACGTTGTCCCTATTCCGTAAAGGAATGACTCATAAGATGTCTCCTTGTCTTAAGAAGTTGTTTTTTTAAATAAAACATCTCTGGATCTAAATAAAGGACAGTTCTAAAAATAAAAAAAAATCTAATGAGGTCTAAAAAAATATGTTAAAATATCATGATTTTCAGCGTCACCCCGCTCAACTATATATCTATGAAAAAAAAAAAAAAAAAAANNNCCCGTCGGGATACTGAACAGGTCTGCTGGCAGCGGTTAAATGCATACATGACGCCAAGACAACTTCGTCGGGGTACTGAACAAGCCCGCTGGCAACGAAGCAATGTCGGGTATATGAAAAATCGTAAATAAGAATCCTCTTAATGTCCTTTATTCTGATCCAGAACTTCTTGGCAGGATACAGATGTCAAAGTGGGTTAAATGGAAACCTTGTTGAGGCTATGAACGCCTGATGGCAGCAGTGGCTATGCCAACAGTATTGGAGATTTTATCCTTAATATCGTGGCTTGCTGATCTTAAGACTATTATCAGTTTTCATATTTTAAAAACACTGCTGGAATAGTTGGTTAATGATGATGTTTATACAATTTTTTGGTTGTTATTTTTGAGTTGGAATTATCTTTGCTGTCCTAATCTGTATTTGTTCCTTTTGGCAGAGATAACTGCTTCTACCAGTGTGTCGCCATTGTTGGCAACCAATCCACATTTTTCTACTGTCTTATAAGCTGCCTACACCAATGTTTTGCAAACATCAATTTTTCGTCGCAATTTTCAAATAAACGACACTTTTATTTTTGTGACATTTGCACATTTGCCTTCGTTTTGTTTTCACGACTGTAAGCGTGAAAACTTGGTATTTCGTAGTCGCATTAAAATCATTATTTGAATTGTCGTTATCCTTCTTGTCGATATGCCTATTGCGCTTACATTTCACTTATCATTATGCAACTGGAAAAACTTTCAAACTGTACTCATTGGACATTTTTTGGATTGATTGTGTGACTTGGTTTCATTGAGTTTGTAATGCATTGGCATTTCGATTTGCATGTTATTTGACCTACTTGACCTTTGGTTTCATGAAAATACATAGGTGTTATGGTTAAATCCTTCATATATATCTTTTAATATGATACATATGTTCGTGTTTTCATAATTATTGGCATGTTGATTATATGAAGACCCATTGGCACATTGGTTAAACTCTTGATATGAGTTGTTACAATACATTGGCGCATGGTTAAATATTTGGTATCGGTTTCAAATTGTATGTTGATGGTTTAAAACTATGGCATAACGTTGATTGTGCGCATTGGTTTATACATTTACTATTGGTTTCATTGGTAGGCCAAGTGACATGATTGTTGAACTATACTATAATGGGTAGAACAACTATAAGCTTATGGTTGTATTTTGGCAATAACTATTATGCATGGCAGAGATAAGCTCCACCACCTTCGCACGATCACATTAATGTCTATCCCTTATCCCTGTTTCACCTCTGTTAGCTCGGGTAACCCTTCGTGCACTCTACTCCTATGTATGCTATGACCCAAACCCTGGCTCGTTCACTGTGTGCTCGGCTCCATGGCACCGGTGGTGCGAATCGAACCGAACGGTAGCCAAGCCTTCCTATTATTTGACAATGCCCGGAAAGACTTGGAGGATAACGGTTGGCTCACCTTCGTGCAGAGATTTGAGGGTTTTAACTTATTTGTGGCACAACAGTTCGCTCTGACTTTTGATGGTTATAGAGCCAAGGTGGGTGACATCCAGTTGGAAATCGATGAGAAGTTTATTAGTTCTGCTACAGGGTTACCTGCCACGGGCCAGCGTTGGTTCAAAAATTTGAAAGTGGAAGAGGTTCCATGGCCACTATTGTTCGTCTCCCGAAAGGTCACATCTTGTGACAGAGGTATGCCCATCTCTGCACTTAAACCTCGATGGCATGATATTTTGATGGTGGTCAAACAATTTGTGACATGTGAAGGTCGATATGGAATCATTTTTCTCTACCACCTACGTTTGTTAATGAATTTTATGGGATACCCGTTGAATATGCCCTATTACTTCCATTGTAGCCTATATAAAATGTCTAAAAGGTTTAAAAGGGAGAAAGCCGACAGTAGCCTGTTCCACCATGGACTCATTAAACTTATCATTGTTTATCACTTGAGTTTACATGGTGATAGTTGGAGAGATTTCATTGCTCGAAATGGTTTTGATGATACAGACCCTGTCCAGGTTGACAAGCCTATGGTAAATGAAACCAAGGTCGGGCCACCCGTTCCCTTCCATGTCCTACTTCCCTTTCCTAAACCCTCAGTCGACCCTGATGTTGACTTACCTGACGCTATGACTGAGAAGGTTGAGACTATTAAAAATCCTGTAAGCAAAAAGGCCAAGGCAAACCCTACTGTTGATGCCAAGGGTAAAAAGAACGCACGGCTGATTTCGAGAATGGCTAGGACTAAACCTAAACCCTCGATTGAGAAAAATCCCATAATCCTTAGTGAGGATTCGGACTCTGACATAGAACGTTTCCTATCCAGTGAGTACCCTTACTCACAGGGTTTATGCCCCAAGCCGCCTTATGATTTCGTTTTGAATCTTCCTCCTTGCCTAAGAAATGGTCCTAGCTACCCTGGGATCAAACTGCCTAATGAAACCCTTGGAAATATAGTCAAACCCTCACCTGCACTTTCGAATCCCACACAGTCGTCCTGTGACCAATGTGATTTGTGGTTGGAGCGATACTACATCGACATTCCCATACTCCAATCGAAAATCCAATTATTGGAAAATCAAGTTGTAGTATTGACCACCCAAAGAGACAAACTCCAAGCAACTGATACGGAGCAGAGAACCACTGGTTCCATCATTTTCAAGAATGTTGAATCGGCGACAGCCGTGGTCAACTCCAAATTGTCATGATCAAGCTGTCTGCTCGCCATACATGATCCGGATTATTTTCGGCACGAAATGAGAACGGAGATATAATATAGAAATGCACAGAGATATTGCAGATATTCAATAATATAAAAGAAATGTATCAGATATGAAACCATAAACAC
>SNQJ01S0009830.1:24193-47919 GCA_010110895.2 Picea sitchensis
TCAATGACATAATGGCTAAACAGGATGGTCTGAGAGGGTATGTTGAATATGTTTGAAATCCTATTATAAATTCATTTTAATTTACAAGAACAAAAAAATTGGAAGAATAAATTTATGAATGATTAAAAGATTTGAAGTTAACCAGATTGAAGTTATTTTATGTTCTATTGCACTTTATTTGATAATTATATATTTTATTAATAGTATATTGCACTTACTTTATTTGATAATTATATATTTACTAGCATACCCATAAGCGGGTGAATTGTTGATTTTTTATATTAACTGTATTTGATTTTTATATTAACTGTATTTGGTAGAAAAGATGTTTAAATGAATGTGTACAAATTGTAAGCTTAACCAAGTCAATGTAAAAAAAATACATTGATTTAATATGAAAATGTGTGCTAAATATATTAAGAAAGGAGCATCCATGACATATGAAGGACAAAGAGATGGAGTAAATTTAGTCATATGAGAAGAGTAAGAATGAGTTACAACAAGAAACCATATAAGATTGCTTTTAGTAACTTCAGTATTTGAAAAGGCATTATAAGAAACCAAATGAATCCNTCACACAGACCACATCAACACCCTTCAACACAACTATCATATTGGAAGGTTATTTCAGACTTTTGGGTTTTGAGTATTTTGAAATCCTGAGCGATACAATTTCTGAAATGAGAATATGACGTATAATTTCCTATAATAGGGAACTTTAAAGATGATGCTTCATTATCTTCTTTGATCTCTATTACCATATGATTCATATACCTTTCCTTGTCTATTCTAATCTTATTGGTTGACCATTCCAGAATCCAAGGGAGACAAAGATGAGACCAACATGATGCAAAGTAACCTTCCAACTTTTATGACCAATCTCGGCTAAGGAGGAGGTCATACACCTTCGGGATATCAAATACCACTATATCAATAACTTGATAAAATTTGGATTTAGAGGCTATTCTAATTAGGACATATTTTAACCACGGGGGCTTTACCTTGTTCATGAATATCCTATCACGTTCATTCAAAAAAGGGGTTTTTTAATTGTGAAAAATAAATCTAATATATTGTAGGTGTTAGGGGAGGGGGGATGTGAGTTGAACACTTGGTTGGGGTTGCATTCAATTTTTTACATGCTGAATAAGGCATTACCTTGGAGGAATCTCCTGAGTCAACTACACAATTATGAACATTTTGATTGAGAATTTCAAAAGTCATCAAAAATTTCGAAGTCAAGGATTTAGATTTTTTCCCAGTAATTTCCGCATTCACTACTTCTTTTTGTGCACCATTATCAACTGCTTTACTTATGATTTTAGCAGAACTAGAGGGTCGTGCCTTATCATCTTTCACAGCATTTAATAAAATCTTATGTTGCTATGAAATTTTACACATGTCTAGAATGGAAATATTTGCTTTAATTTTCTTGAGCTCTTCCACAACATTATATTCCATGGGTTCTGATTCTATGCTAGTTTCCTTGCGCAAGTCAAAAAACAAAGGTGTAGTTCTATTGTTAGGGTTGAAATTTACAAGGTTTGAGGTATGGTTGGTTGAAGTATAGTGGGTGCTCCCTTACTCATAGTTTGCATTGCTAGAATCTTTGCCATTCCTTCATCCTCATCTATCAAAATCACCCTAGGTAACATATCCCATAAAACCATAGTTGTCTCGTGCATATGCTCGAAGGATCCTTCATTCTAAGTTATTTCTAAATGTTCACTAGCTTCTTCAACTTGAGCACAACCATTTAATAACTTGTTTGCTACCAGATTCATAACATTTATCCATTGTGGACATGTTTTCTCAGAATGGTTTTTGTTATGATAATTACAATAATTATCCATAGCTACTTCTTCCAGATTGATATTTAGAATCACCAAGGAAAGTTCAATGGATTTGGGGGGAAATTACTCCCAAAGAAAGGATTATATGGCCTCTGGTTCGAGGTTCCTCCTCCATAACTTCTCTTTATGTCAATTATTTCATTCAAAAACTTTGTAATCATCCTTTCCATACTTTCTATGTCCATAGAATCCTTTTCTTTTCCATTTATTAGTTGTTTTCTTTGGGAACTAGTCAATATGAGATTCCTTTTGGTGGGGTTATTTCCTTATTTCCTAAAGTGGTTTGTCCTTCTTTACACACTTTAATCTAAAATTCAATCTTTTTAGCTTCCTCAAAATTCAATGCTAAAGTGTTCCTTCCATCTCTTTTAACAAACATTCATATTGGTGTTGGGAGAGCATTGACATATACTTCAATTTGTAACTCTTGTTTAGGATTAGTAGTTCCTTCTTGGAATTTATTGAGAACCATGGTGAATCTTTGATAAAAATATTTAACTTTTACCTTAGGGCCCATGACTAAAGAAAACAATTTTTCCATTCAAGCTCAAGTGGTTGTTTCTTCTCCAAATTTATCTATAAATGCTTTCTAAAAATTTCCTAGTTAGTTATTGACCCTACAGATAGATTGAAATTCCAAGTTGATGCTAAGTTAGAAAAAGTATATGGAAAGAGGTGACAAGCAACATCTCCATGTTGCACATTCATCAATGTGATGGAAAGGATAAAGTTCTTAACATGATCTTCAAGAAGACCAACTATTTAAGGGTCATACTTAGGTAGCAAGTGATCAAGGTTCTTTCGTAAATTATGAATAGGTGTAGGTAATACCAAAGTATTCTGGTCCAACCATGGTTGATTTTGATTTTGGTTGTTGGCTGTTGGATCTTTAGATTCTGAATTTGACATATCCGAATACGAGTATGATTTGTTTTGATAGTTTGAGTGTATGCTTTCTGGTGGAGATATAACATGGGTTTTTGATTAGATGGAATTAAACTAAAAGGTTGGTCGATTTATTGTAGAGATAATTCCACTAAATCTTCTACTGTATGGACCGAGTATGTTCAAGATTTGAAACTACGGTCCTATAATCATTTCTATGATGAGGAAGCAAATGAGCTATCGATAATGCACCAATTTTCCTGGCATAAGCTCAAGTAAGATGTCTGAAAGCATTTACTTCCTCATTTGATACTACATACAATATTGACTCAATATCATTTTCAACATTACCCAAATCCTAAGGTGTTATGTTCTCAGAGGTTTGACCTTCAGGATTAGGAATTTATGAATATGGGCTATTTGTATGGCTCGCCATACATAGGCTCCCCTTTTAGTGCCAACTCTATTGAGGGGGATGGAATTTCAATGCTAAATGGTAGGGATTAAACCCAAGGATGAGGCCCAATAAGAATCCCCCTTGTTTGGTATGCAATAATCCTTTGGGTTAATGCTCCAACAACCATTCGATGGGCTTTACCAATTTTCCTTTCTCTTTTATGTTTTTTCAATTTTATGTAATAAGTACATGGAGTAAACTAATCTAATAGGTTTCAAAGAAACTTTCCTTGCAAGATAACATATAAGAGAATTAGATAAATACAAACACACCTTATGATACTTTTGGAAACAAGTCCTTTAAGATATTTTACAATAAAATATATAAAGTTGAAAGAGATGAAAATAAAAATAACTCAATATTAATCCAGCGAGCATTTCAACTGGAAATAACTGAAATCAATTTACCAAGGATAATATTAATTCATTCAATGATGTAAGATAACTTAGCAACAATTGAAATTCTTACTAGATGATTGAGACATTTAAGCAACAATAGATCAATCCACCACAAGAATAAATGAAAAAAAATTCCTCAGCAAAACCAACAAAATGCCTCTTCTCCAATAAGATTTTATCAAAATTTAAAATTTTCAAAAATATTCCTCATAGTCAAAAGTCCCTCTTTAGAAATTTAAGTCCTTAATTTATAGTCTTAATGACAATTTATAGTCAATCTCTCTCTCCGATGACTTTTTTGTAAGATGTATATCAATGTAGGGCTACTTGTGTATGTTTTCTTTTCTCTCTTCTAGTGCTACTTATTGTCCATTGGTGACCATATATAAAAAGCATTCAAATTTTGATTTCTTCATTTACTTGTCATGTTCACATGACCATATTGTTCAACAATGTTCTCGTGATGATATAACATCTACTGACGATTTCTCTTTCCCTGTTCTGTTGTGATTTCCACTGCTTGCCTTTATGTGACCAAATGATTCCAATTGATTCCACTGATTCCAATTGATTCCACTGATTCCAATTGTAAATATACTGCTATGTATCTGACCCGTGTTTCCTGCACTTGCTAAGCATCTCATGAATCCATCTATGTCCATATGTCACAACTGTTCATAACCTTGCTACTCAACTATCCACAATGTTGACCCATTTGTCATTGTACCATTATGAAGATGATCCAGATTTTATGAGCAGAACGAAATGAATACAAATTATTAAAATATTCTTAACACAAAATAACAGAAATACAGTAAAAATGGTTTTCTATTCAATAAGGAAATAAGATGAAATTGTAAAATGCGGTGGAAAACAAGCTTGTTGTAATGGTGGCGGCTTATCTCTAAGAAGAGATGTGATGGCTGCGCTCATTTGCAAGAATATGGTTACAATGAGGCTCTAAAGACCTTTTACAGTAAACAAGAATGTCAAAAACCCTAGACATCCAAAACCCTAACCCTAGGAGATGAAGTGCCAAAATTCACATGGGCCATGTTTGGGTAAGTTAGTACATCAACTTCCCGGGGTCATAACTTTTGCATACGATCTTCGTTTTAGGTGCACGATAGCCCGTTGGAAAGGTCTAATCGAGAATAAAAAAATTCGATTAGACCAAGGCCATGTATTCTGCAATTCCCTAGGCCCCAAATCCCCAAAAAACGTCGTTTAGGGCCTCAAAACGGCCCCGAAAGTTTGGAACCTGAAAAACTGTCGAAAAACTGCCAAGGTGGAAAATTGTTTTTCGAGCCAGTGGGATAGGTGGGTGGCCACCGATATCCACCTGGATCAATCCTCCCTCCTTAGGAATCAATGGTCTCCATTGTGTTGAGTTCCCCCATCAGATGAGGAAATATCTGCTGAATTTGGCCCCGAGTGAGCCACTTGCCTTAGTGCAGGAGCTGCCTTGCTTTGACGACTTGATAAAGCTGGATCCTTTGTTGTCGAGTGCCCTTGATCTATGACAATATGATCACTGGATGTTTGTTGCATGTAGTCATGGTTGAGCTCTATTGGTGTCAACTGCTTTGCTATCTCTGAGGTGTCCAATAATGGTGGGAAATATGGTCGAAGGAGAGCCACGTTGAAGACTGGATGCAGACCAAGGAAGGGGGGAATGTTGAGCTCAAAATCATTGTCACCCATAGCCTTGGTGATGGTGTATGGCCCATAACGGAGTGGGAGAATCTTTTGATGGGGCCCTGTAAGGCGTTCTTTCTGCAAATGAAACCAAAATTTGTCTCCCACTTGAAACTTATGTGGCACCCGATGTTGATCATGGCGTTGCTTGTACTTGGCATTAGACTTCTGTAGAATATCCTGAACCTGTTATCGGATGTGTTGGATCCGCTCAATGAACTAGGTGGCTTTGTCAGCTCCTGGTGGACCAGGGGATGAGTCAGCTGAGGTGGTCGCTAGGGGTAGTGCAACATCCATGGGGCCCAATGGTTGGAATCCCAACCCCACCTGAAAGGGGTTGTGGCCAGTTGAGCTATGCAGGGCTCAGTTGTAGCTATGCTAGACATAGGGAAGACTCTCATCCCATGTGCATGGGTGTTTTGAATTGTACATGTGCAGGATATGTATGACCATACGGTTGATGACCTCATTTTGTCCATTTGTCTGGGGGTGGAAGGCAGTGGATTTGGTGATCTTGGTATCCAGCAGTGACCAGAGGCTTGACCAGAATGAGTTGAGGAACTGACTGTCACGGTCTGAGATAATGGTTTGCGGGATCCCAAAATGTACCTATACTCGTTCAAAGAAGAGCTTGGAAGTGGATTTTGCTGTGATGTTCTTCTTGTAGGCGGCTAGAATCACCATCTTGGAAAAGCAATCAACAACCACAAAAACACAGTCATTTCCCCTCTTGGTGGATGGGAGGCTCGACATGTAGTCCATTGAGATGGATTCCCACAGCTTGTTAGGAGTAAGAAGAGGGGTGTACAAGCCCTTTTTCTTAGTGGTCGATTTTTGGGATCCCAAAATGTACCCATACTCGTTCAAACAAGATCTTGGTAGTGGATTCTACTATGATGTTCTTCTTGCAGGCGACTATAATTGCCATCGTGGAAAAGCGATCAACAACCACAAAAACACAGTCATTTCCCTTCTTGGTGGAAGGGAGGCCGGACATATAGTCCATTGAGATGGATTCCCATGACCTGTTAGGAGTAGGAAGAGGGGTGTACAGGACCTGATATACTTGTCGACATCTTGTCGAAGTTTCGGCCAATAGAAATGTTTCTGCAACACTACCACTGTCTTTTCGACGCCAAAGTGTCATGCGACTTGACTGTAGTGAGATTCCCAAATCATCTTTGCGCGATCGCTTGATGGAACACAGAGATGGCCCAGAAGACACAACAACCCATATCGAAGATGGAAATTGGTGACCAATGAGTTGACGCCCAACATTTGGTAGGTGGTGGAGAAGTCGGGGTCTGTCTCGTAGAGGTGGGGCCATCTAGAGGTCTTGTGGCCGCAAGAGTCTATCACCATGGCGAGTGCTGCGACTGGAGTTCGACATAGGCAGTCTACAACTCGGTTGGTACTTCCTGTTTTATACTTTATGTTGAGGTGGAACTGTTGTAAGTATGTTGACCACTTCTGATGGCGGTCATTTTGCAATTTTCCTTGGGTCTGCATGAACTGTAGTGGCTTGTGATCAGTGTGGATGACTGTCTCCTTCCCAAGAATGTAATGTCTCCACCGACGATAGGCTTTCACAATGGAGTACATTTATTTGTCGTAAGTAGGGTACTTACGAAAAACATCTAATAGTGTCTCACTATGGTATTCCACGGGGTGGTCGTGTTGAGTGAGAACGATGCCCACATCATAGTCTAAAGCATCTGTCTCGATATCAAAGGGATGTTTTAGGTCTGGTAATGAAAGTACCGAGGATGAGCACAAACACTTCTCCAAGTCATTGAAGGCCTGTTGTTGGGACATGCCCCACACAAATTATGCCTTACTGCCACCCTTGGTTAATTGGCTGAGGGCCCATGTGATATGAGAGAATCCCAACACGAACATGCGATATAAATTGGCGAGGCCCAAGAAGCTCCGAAGTTCAGTGAGTGTGGTTGGGGCTGGCCAGTCATGGATGAACTGGATCTTGGCTGGATCCACATGCACACCATGTTGATCAATGATGTAGCCTATGTAATGGACCCTATCCATGCCGAAGGAACATTTTTCAAAGTTTGCATATAGTTTGTGTTGCCGCAGGGTGTGCAAAACCTACTGAATATGCTGCAAGTGTTCCACCCAAGTCTTGTTGTAGATGAGGATGTCATCTAGATACACCACTACAAAAGTATTGGTGAAAGTTCATAGGATATCGTCCATCATCCTCATAAAAGTTGTTGGAGTATTTTTCAAACCAAAGGGCATGAACAACCATTCAAAAAGACCTTCTTTCGACTTAAAGACAATCTTCCATATTCTATTGGGACTTGGTGGTAGCCAGACTTCAGATCAATATTACTAAAGTATTTGGCCCCCATGAGCTGATCAAGGAGGTCTTTGATTTGGGGAATGGGGTACTGGTTTCAGATTGTGATTTTATTCAAAGCCCGGTAATCAATGTAGAGTCGTTGGGTCTCATCTTTCTTTTGCACCAACACGATTGGGATCCCACAAGGTGATGAGATGGGATGAATGTGCCCCTTGTGGAGAATTTATCGGATCTTCCTCTTGATCTCCTCGTTTTCTAACAGAGAGTGGCGGTTGAATGGCCCATTGGGTAGCAGTGTGCCTGGGGTCAATTCAATGGGATGCTTGACCTAGCAGTGCAGAGGTACCCCGATAGGAGAGGATAAGATATATGAGTATTCTTCTACGACCTTATACACTTGCTTCTATTGTGTGGAGAAATCGGTCGTAGAGGCCCTGGATGTGGCTACGATATTTCACTCATTATGAGAGTGAATCACGAAGAAGACAAATTTCTCGGTTTGAGAGATGACCTTCCTACATTGCTTGGCAAAGATCAACGAAATAACACTAGGATAGACTGCCTCGGGTATCCTGTACAATTTCCTTTTCAAAGTAATAATAACACTACGAGTCCTGGACTCGTATACAACATGACGTTTCAATAAATAAGGTTGGCCCAAAAGAACATTACAAAATTCGAGAGGAGAAAAATCACACAATACTCATCTTTGAAGGGCTTGATGTCGTACGACACTTGACACTATTGGCTATCACAAATATTGATTCCTTGGCGGAGCCATTCAATGGTGTAGGGTTGTGGGTGTGACGTTGTCTGCAGGGCCAACCACTTGACGACCTATATTGAGATGAGGTTCTTCTGGCTACCGTTATCAACGATGAAGTGTATTAGGGTGCCTTTTACCCACATATGTGAATGGAAGAGGCACTCTCCTTTTTCTGGATCATCTGATTCACCAGGTTGGAGCTTGGTGGTAGCATCGATGGCACTAGGTTCCACGTCAATGATCCATATTCCCTTTTCTAGTTCTGACTCAGAGTCAGAACCCACATCTGATTCAGAGGCTTTCACTTTGGCCACCAACAACTGCTTTGAGTGACAGTCAGTAGTGTTATGCCAAGGGATCTTATGGAAGTCGCACCACATCCCGATATCTTTCTTTGTCTTTCTGGTGTCCTTCTTTGCTTGCGGATTGGACTAGTTTTCCTGATATTGTCCATCTTTTCTCTGTCCTTTGTTCTGTGGGTTGGGGCCACCCTTACCTGGCTTTTGCTGTGAAGGGTTCCTAGGCCCAAATTGTAGCGTCTTTTGTTTGAGTTTTTGCTTGATTTTGATGGCATATCGGTAGGCCGTGCCCAAGGATGAGATGTCCAAAAATTCCATTTCAGCCTAGATGTATCAATGCAGAGCACCGTGATACTTGAGCACCATATGTCACTCTGAATATTTTATACCTAGCTTGGTGCATAGGGTATGGAAGATATTTGTGAACTCTGACACTGCTTGGTCTCTTTCTTGATGCAGTGTGGTCCATTTGGCAGACAAGTCATCATAAATTCTAACAGGGTAGTATTGTTCATTAATAACATCCCTGACGGATTCCCAGGTGGTCGTGACTATAAATAATGAAGGTTCCTATGTTTCCTTTTGCTCACAGAAATTTTCCCACCAATCTTTGACATGGGGAACAACTTTGAGGAGTGCAAAAGTAATATTTTCTCTATTCGAAAAGTTATGGACATAAAAATACCCTTCTAGTAGATTCAACCACTTGTCTACAACATCTGCGTCTATCTGACCTTCAAATATAGGAATATCAAAGTTGATTTGTACCTTGAAGGGGGTGGCACCTCCGCTCGAGGAAGATATGTCGCTTGTTGGTAGTCGTCGAAGGATTTGCGCGAAACTATCCATCATCTCATTCCTCTGTTGCATGAGGGATTCCTCAAGAAATTTTTTGAAATGATCTCTTGTCCCGTCATCTTTCTTTTCTCCTGCCATGAGAGGTCGCTTGGGCGTGCGATATTGTTTTTCCTCAATAGAAACAAGCTCGAGACCCAATTCTTTGTACCCTGACCTTGTTGGGGACATGCATTAAGATGACAGGGAGAAAACCGATATGATACCATTGATCCGGATTTTATGAGTAGAACAAAATGAATACAGATTATTAAAATATTCTTAACACAAAATAATAGAGATACAGTAAAACCGATTTTCTATTCAATAAGGAAATAAGATGAAATTGTAAAATGCAGCTAAAACAAGCTTGTTGGAATATTGTCGTCTTATCTCTGAGAAGAGATGTCACGGTTGCACTCATTCACAAGAAAATGGTTAAAATGAGGCTCTGAAGGAATTTTACAATAAACAAGAATGTAAAAAACCCTAGACATCCAAAAACCTAACGCTAGGAGATGAAGCGCCAAAAGTCATGTGGGCCCCGTTTGGGTAAGTTAGTACATCAACTTCCCGAGTTCATAACTTTTCCATACGATCTCTGTTTTAGGCACACGATATCCCGTTGGAAAGGTCTAATCGAGAAGAAAAATTTTCGACTGGCCCAATGTAATGCTTTTGATAGTGCCTTGGGCCCCAAATCCCCAAAAAACGTCGTTTAGGGCCTCAAAACGACCTCAAAAGTTTGGAACCCGAAAAACTACCAAGGTGGAATTTTTTTTTTCGAGCCAGTGGAATAGGTGGGTGGACACCAATATCCACCTGGATCGATCCTCCCTCCTTAGGAATCAATGGTCTCCATTGTGTTGAGTTCCCCCATCCGATGAATAAATTTATGTTGAATTTGTCCCTAAGTGAGCCACTTGCCTTGGTGCAGGAGCTGCCCTGCTTTGATGACTCGATAAAGATGGATCCTTTTCTATCGAGTTCCCTTGATCCGTGTGTCCAAAATATTATCACTGGATGCCTGTTGAATGTAGTCATGGTTGAGATCTGTTGGTGTCAACTGCTCTGTTATCTTTGAGGTGTCCAATAATGGTGGGAAATATGGTTGAAGGAGAGCCACATTGAAGACTGGATGCAGACCAAGGAAGGGGGGAATGTTGAGCTCAAAATCATTGTCACCCACAACCTTGTTGATGGTGTACAACCCATAACGGAGTGGGAAAAGCTTCCGATGGGGCCATGTAAGGAGTTGTTTCTGCAAATTCAACCAAACTTTGTCGCCCACCTGAAAATAATGTGGCACTCGATGTTGATCATGGCGCTGCTTGTACTTGGCATTAGACTTTTGTAGAATATCCTGAACCTATTGGCGGATGTGCTATATCTGCTCAATGAATTGGGTGTCTTTGTCCACTTTTGGTGGAGCAGGGGACTAGTCTTCCGAGGTGGTCCCCAGGGGTAGTGCAACATCCATGGGGCCCAATGGTTGGAATCCCAGCCCCACCTAAAAGGGGCTGTGGCCAGTTGAGCTATGCAGGGCTCAGTTGTAGCTATGATGAACATATGGAAGACTCTCATCCCATGTGCGGGGGTGTTCTGAATTGTACATGCGCATGATACGTACAACCATTTGATTGACGACCTCACTTTGGCCATCTGTCTGGGGGTGGAAGGAAGTGGATTTGGTGAGCTTGGTATCCGGTAGTGACCAGAGGATCGACCAGAATGAGTTGAGGAACCGAATGTCACGATATGAGATAATGGTTTTTGGGATCCCAAAATGTACCCATACTTGTTCAAAGAAGAGCTTTGTAGTGGCTTCTGCTGTGATGTTCTTCTTGCAGGCAACTAGAATCGCCATCTTGGAAAAGCGATCAACAACCACAAAAACAAAGTCATTTCCCCTCTTGGTGGATGAGAGGCCCAACATGTAGTCCATTGATATGGATTACCACGACCTGTTAGGAGTAGGAAGAGGGGTGTACATGCCCTGTTTATTAGTGGTTGGTTTGGCAATAGCACAGGCGATGCAGGACCTGATATACTTGCCGACATCCTGTCAAAGTTTTGGCCAGTAGAAATGTTTTTGTAGCAATGGCATTGTCTTTTCGACGCCAAAGTGTCCTGCCACCTGACTATAGTGAGATTTCCAAATTAGCTTCGCATGCTCATTTGATGGAACGCAGAGATGGCCCAGACGACACAACAACCCATCCTGAAGATGGAAATTAGCAACCACTGAGTTGGAGCCCAACATTTGGTAGGTGGTGGAGAAGTTAGGATCTATCTCGTAGAGGTGGGGCCATCTGGAGGTCTTGTGGCCGCAAGAGTCTAGCACCGTGGTGAGTGTTGCGACTGGAGGTCGGCTGAGACAGTCAACAACTCAGTTGGTACTTCCTTTTTTATACTTGATGTTGATGTAGAACTGTTGTAAGTATGTTGACCACTTCTGATGGTGGTCATTCTAATTTTCCTTGGGTCTGCATGAACTGTAGTGGCTTGTGATCAGTGTGGATGATTGTCTCCTTCCCAAGAATGTAATGTCTCCACTGGTAGCAGGCTTTCACAATGGAGTACATTTCTTTTTCGTAAGTAGGGTACTTATGGACAACATATGATAGTGTCTCATTATGGTATGCCACGGGGTGGCCGTGTTGAATGAGAACGATGCCCACAACATATCCCGAAGCATCTGTCTCAATCTCAAAGGGATGTTGTAGGTCCAATAATGAAAGTACCAGGGATGATCACAAACACTTCTTCAAGTCATCGAAGGCTTATTGTTGGGACATGCCCCACACAAATTTTTCCTTACCACCACCCTTGGTTACTTGGCTGAGGGCCCATGCGATATGAGAGAATCCCATCACGAACCTGTGATAGAAATTGGCCAGGCCCAAGAAGCTCTGAAGTTCAATGAGTGTGGTTGGGGCTGGCCAGTCACAAATGACCTGGATCTTGGCTGGATCCAAATGCTCACCATGTTGATCAATGATGTAGCCTAAGTAATGGACCCTGTCCATGCCAAAGGAGAATTATTCCAAGTTTGCATATAGTTTGTATTGTCGCAGGGTGTGCATAACCTGCTGAATATGTTGCAAGTGTTCCACCCAAGTATTGTTGTAGATGAGGATGTCATCCAAATACACCACTACAAAATTATTGGTGAAAGGTCGTAGGATATCTTCCATCATCCTCATAAAATTTGTAGAAGCATTTGTCAAACTAAAGGGCATGACCAACTATTTAAAAAGACCTTCTTTCGACTTGAAGGCAGTCTTCCATACATATGTCTGTTCTATTGGGACCTGAATGTAGCCAGACTTCAGATCAATCTTCCTGAAGTATTTATCCCTTGTGAGCTGATCAAGGAGGTCGTCAATTCGGGGAATCAGGTATCGGCTTTAGACTGCCATTTTATTCAGGGCCCAATAATCAATGCAGAGTTGCTAGGTCCCGTCTTTCTTCTAGACCAGAACGATTGGGCTCCCACAAGGCGATGAGATGGGACAGATGTTCCCCTTGTGGAACAGTTCTTGGATCTGCCTCTTGATCTCCTTGTTTTCTAATAGAGAGAGGCGATAGACTGGCCCATTGGGTAGCGGTGCGCATGGGGTCAGGTCGATATGATTCTTGACCTGGAAGCGCAGAGGTAACCCGCTAGAAGAGGATAACATATCTTAGTATTCTTCCATGACCTTATCTACATGCTTCTGTTGTGTGGAGAGATCGGTCGCAGAGGCCTTGGATGTGGCTGTGATCTTTTGCTCACTCTGAGAGAGAATCACGAAGAAGACAAATTTCCCAGTCTGAGAGATGACCTTCCTTAATTTGCTTAGTAGAGATCAAGGAAATATCACTAGGAGGGGCTGCCTCGGGTATTGTGTACAATTTCCTGTTCAAAGTAAGAATAACACTACGAGGTCTAGACTCATATACAACATGAAATTTCCATAAATAAGGTTGGCTCATAATAACATTACAAACTTCGAGAGGAGAAACATCACACAATACCTCGTCTTTGAAGGGCTTGATGTCGTACGACAATCGACACTGTTGGCTGATGTGGAGATTGCTTCCTTGGCAGAGCCATCCAATGGTGTAGGGTTGTTGGTGCGGCGTTGTCGGTAGGGCCAACCGCTTGACAACCTCTGCTGAGATAAGGTTCTTTTGGCTACCACTATCAACGATGAATTACATCGGGGTGTCTTTTACCCACATATGTGAATGGACGAGGCACTCTCCTTATTCTGGCTCGTCTGGTTCACCAGGATGGAGATTGGTGGTAGCAACGACGACAATGGATTCCTTGTTAATTATCTGTCTTCCCCTTTCTAGTTCTGACTCAGAGTCAGAACCCGCATCTGATTCAGAGGCTTTCACTTCGGCCACTAGCGACTGCTTTGAGCGACAATTAACAATGTTATTACAAGGTCTCTTATGGAAGTCACACCACTTCTCAATATCTTTCTTTGTCTTTTTGGTGTCCTTCTTTGCTTGCGTCTTAGATTGGTTGTCCTGATACTATCCATTTTTTCTATGGGTTGGGGCCGCCCTTTCCTGTCTTTTTCTGTGAGGGGTTCCCAGGCCCAAATTGTCGCGTCTTTTGTTTGATCTTCTTCTCGATTTTGATGACATATCGGTAGGTCATGCCCAAGGAAAAGATGTCTAGAAATTCCATTTCGGTCTGAATGTATCTATGCAAAGCACCGCGATACTTGAGCACCAGATGTCCCTCTGAATCTTTGATACCCATCTTGGTGCGCAAGGTATGGAAAATATTTTTGAACTTTGGCACTGCTTGGTCTCTTTCTTGGCACAGTGTGGTCCATTTGGTATGCAAGTCGTCATAACTTTCCACAGGGTAGTATTGTTCCTTAATAGCATCCCTAAAGGATTCTCGGGTGGTCGTGACTGTAAATAATGAGGGTACATCTATTTCCTTTTGCTCACAGAAAGTTTCCCACCAATATTTGACATGGGGAACGACTTTGAGGAGTGAAAAAGTAATCTTTTCTCTATTAGAAAAGTTATGGATAGAAAAATACCCTTCTAGTAGATTCAACCACTTTTCTACAACATCTGTGTTTATCTGACCTTCAAATTTAGGAATATCAAAGTTGATTTGTACCTTGAAGGGGGCAACGCCTCTGCTCGAGTAAGATGCATCGTCTGTTGGTAGCCACCGAAGGATTTGCGCGAAACTATCCATCATCTCGTTCCTCTATTATGTGAGGGCTTCCTCAAGATTTTTTTTCAAAGGATCTCATGTCCCATCATCTTTATTTTATTCTTCCATGAGAGGTTGCTTGGGCGTGCAAGAGCTTTTGTTCTCAAGAGAAACAAGCTCGAGACCCAATTCTTTGTACCCTGACCTCGTTGGGGACATGCATTAAGACGACAAGGAGAAGACCGCTCTGATACCATTGATCCAGATTTTATGAGCAGAACCAAATGAATGCAGATTATTAAAATATTCTTAACACAAAATAATAGAGATACAGTAAAACTAGTTTTCTATTCAATAAGGAAATAGGATGAAACTGTAAAATGCAGCGGAAAACAAGCTTGCTGGAATGGTGGCAGATTATCTCTGAGAAGAGATGTGACGGCTACGCTCATTCATAAGAAGATGGTTACAATGAGGCTCTGAAGGCCTTTTACAATTAACAAGAATGTCAAAAACCTTAGACATCCAAAAACCTAACCCTAGGAGATGAAGTGCCAAAAGTCATGTGGGCCCCGTTTGGGTAAGTTAGTACATCAACTTCCCAGGGTCATAACGTTTGCATACAATCTCCGTTTTAGGTGCACGATATCCCATTGGAAAGGTCTAACTGAGAATAAAAAATTTCAACTGGACTAGGGTAGTGTCTCTTGTAGTCCCCTAGGCCCCAAATCCCCAAAAAACGTTGTTTAGGGCCTCAAAACGACCTTTAAAGTTTAGAACCTGAAAACCTGCCGAAAAACTACCAAGGTGGAAAACTGTTTTTTCGAGCTAGTGGAATAGGTGGGTGGCCACCGACATTGACCTGGATCAGAAGAATTCTCTGAATATGCTACAATTGATCGTCATATATCAAATGTGTCCACTACAAGCCAAACTCTTCATGTTTAGAACAACATGTACTGAAGATGTCTTTGCCTGAATACAATCATAAAATTTTCCCTGTGCAACTGCCAACTGATACTTGTGTGGGAACAATGCCTTGTTAATTGATCAATCTGTCATTCTATACTTCTGTTATCTGACTGTTCTAAATTTGTCTCTACAAACACTTCATACTACTCGAAATATGGTTCTCTAATCTATAGTTTCTATTGCATGGACTCCTCCTGTTCAACATACATATTTGTTGGGAGTATCCAATTCAGATGGCTTAGAAAAATACCCGCTTTGATGCAAAGTAATCTTCCTCTTCGTTTGTAGACTCATCATCTCTCTGAACTTTGAATTCTTACTTTCTTCCCGTGGATTGATCTTGCACTACAATTCCTGAAAGCAAAACCTCTTGAACCTATTCTTTATTCACTTGCTCTTCTTTTATTTCTCGTACTACTGCAAATCCTGCGATCTGACATATTTCTTCTTTTCTTTCTCGTACTACTGCAAATCCTGAGATCGTACTACTACAAATCATTTCTTTTCCAAACCTTCCTATATCTGACATATTTCTTTTTCCCTGTAGATTTGTTTTCATTTCGTACTATTTTCAATACCGAGAGTATGAATTCTGGGTGTCCTTTATTCATCTAATCTTCCTTTTCCTGTTCTAGTTTTCTTTTCCAAACCTTCTTATATATGATATCAATGTTCTTTCTCAAAAAAGTATCCATCATGCTTCTACAATCACGAGCTATGCGTCCATAGTTATGGCACTTGTAACATTCAATATCACGTGAGGCCACACAAACTTTTCTTGTTTGAACATTTCTTTCATAAGCCCTGCAATCTCCAACCTTATGTCCAAAATTAGTACAATAAAAACAATGACAATAAAAGAAATTTACATACCTGGGAGTGAATGATATTCTTTGTGGTGTAGTCCTTCCGAATTCCTTCCTTTGTTGATCATGATCATGATTGAGGCTTCTTTATGGCTTGAATGTGGAGGATATTCTTATGTAGTCTTGTTCTTGAGTCTTTTGCACTTCTAAAATGTTCTTCATTAGGGGGCTTGCATTCTTCCTTTTTTATTGAATCTTCAATGAATTTTGCATAAGTCTTTGGCTTCTCTTCAATCTTCCTTTCTGACAACTTGTGGGGATTCTCTTCAACTGATGATGTGGATGTTTCTCTCTCTTCAACATTCGTTCTAAGCTTGACGATTTTGACTCTTAGTGTGACAACTTCTTATTCAAGTTTCTCCACCTCTTTTTCTTTCTTCATCATCTGAGACTTCATGCCTTATTCTATTCTCTTTGCTTCTTCAAGTTGGATCTTCAATGTAATTATTTATTCTTCAAGTATTCTCTCTTCTTGACCAAACTCTACCTCAAGCTAATTTAAATCGTTAGTTATTTCCTTGATATGCCCTGTCAATATATTCTCTCTCTTTTCTGCTTTTTCTTGCCGATCTCTTAGGTTCTCGATGACTTGTTGGGCTTCTTCGAAACTTCAAATACTTTCCTTTTGATTCATCAATTCTATCTTGAGTGAACTGTTTTCTTCTCTTTCTTTCTTTAGTTCATCTAAGGCACTAATCATGTCTGCCTTTTCAATCTCAATATTTTCTTCTATTTCATTGGGATTTTCTGTCTCATCACTTTCTATCTTCAAATATGGGCATTCAGTTTCAAGATGTCTGTGTTTTTCACAATTAAAGAAAAAGAACTCACCTTTGTTGATTTCCCACTCTTCTTCTTCTGAATCTATTTCACATAATGAACATCTTTCTATTTGTTTTGTACCTCTATCTTCTTTATCAATCTCTAACTCAGTGATGAGAGAAAAATATATATCATGTGAAAAATCCATTGCAATTTTGTTATTTCATTTCAATTCCTTCTTGACTGTGGTTTTTGGTTTCATTGGTTTCATATAAAGTGACTGAAATACTCAGAAATATCTACCCTTAAAGAAACTTGCATCGAGAGCATTTTTTCAATATCACATTATAAGCGAATAAAAACCAGAAATGACGATTTGTAACTATCCTAAAACAAAAACAGTATAGTATCAAGACAAAAGAGAAAAAAATACGTGTTGAGAGAAATTCTGGAAACATAAAGAAGAAAAAGAAAATGCTACATATCACATTCAATAATCTAAAATAAATGCAAAAGGTGTAATTCAAAGACTTTCAAAAGGAAAATATATGGAGATGGACATGAGCTAACAACTTCTATTATAGTTAAACAACTGGTACCTAGATGAAAACAAATAAGTAGCTGAAAAAAAGGAATGACAACCATCAGTTGCATAAAGAGTGGATCCCAATGCAATGTTGCAAAGCTGGGAGGCTTGAATCAGAACAAATAGTGGACCGAAAACCGTGAAACACTTGGTGTGTTTCCCAATCCTTGAACTGGTGAATCGAATGCTCTAGTCAAGGAAAGCTAGAAGTGAAGATTCAGAGAAAATTATATGAATCCCATCCATTGGATTGAAAACTTAATAAGTAATATATACATGGATGACTATATATATATGGGTTTTTAATTACCCGCAATTATCATTGTTTCCTTGGGAAGTGTATAACTTAATACTCACTTTAATATATTTATAAGCCCTACGTGTTGCTAACCTGTCACCTGAAGTATGGGTTGTTTCTTTCCATGTAGCCATTCAATGTGCCACACTCTGTCTCTTTTGCATGTATGAATGGCAACTAATATCTTCGTCTAGTTCTTCTAGGCTCGAGTGATTCAATGTAATCTTTCGACTCGACGCATTCTTTCCAGCAATCAATGGCATCGGTCATAAAAGTTGTATGATGCATACCNTCTGTCTCTTTTGCATGTATGAATGGCAACTAATATCTTCGTCTAGTTCTTCTAGGCTCGAGTGATTCAATGTAATCTTTCGACTCGACGCATTCTTTCCAGCAATCAATGGCATCGGTCATAAAAGTTGTATGATGCATACCGGTTTATTGCCATCCATAATGAAACCTTTTGGTGTACCAAAAATGGATGGATAACAATCTTATGTTCTTTAGTATCAACTACAACGGTCGGTTTTAGGGGAACTGACAAGTTCTTCCATTCTCTTAACCACCACTATTTTAGAGGAAGCCAGACTCTAATGGATATAGGATGTGCTCTACTATCACTGGTATAATGGATCTAGGATGTCCTCTACTATCACTGGTTTTAGGGGAAATGACAGGTTGTTCCATTTTACTAACCAGTATTTTAGAGTAAGCCATGATATAATGGATCTAGGATGTGCACCATTATCATGGGCATTCAGTTTCTCGTTGTTGCCATCCTATAAAATGAAAAAATTTACTACTATCTACCTAAAGTGAACTATTGCCACGCAGGTCGAGCCAATGTTTCTAGCATTAGTTAATCATTTTGTATTTTACCTCATTGCAACTGTAAATATCCGTTAATGACGCTTTTATAGGCGTGTTTTCACACGTTTTGATTTTATCTTTGGCCTGGGTATGCCAGTTAAAGATTTGATGCCAAGGTTTTATAGTGATTATTGAATTGCGAAGGAGAAATGGGTTCCTTTCTTATTCCACGGGTCTTTGATATTCTACATCGTCGGGTATGCTTTGTGAATTCCTGTTTTCCTTCTTTTTCTTAAAAATGTTGAGTTGTATTTCAAATCCTTTGAATGGTCTAGGGTGTTGTCAGGGATGGTCCCCGGGTTGTCCTCTGGCCGATTTTATCTCCTATAATGGAAAATAGATTAAAATTTAACCTAGGCTATAATGGAAAATAAATTAAAATTTAACCTAGGCTGTAATGTGTAGAGGGGAAAATTAGGCGATTTAAATCTAACCTAGATCGTGTTACTACCACTTAAAAATAATTTTTTATGTGACCCTAGATCATGGCTTCCTGATAGAAGGGGAAAGAAAACCCTAGATCATGTTAATGGAATAACAAAGATATTTGAATTTAGCTCACCTCGCGATGGTGATAGTTTAAAATTCGATGATGTCATCTTAGATTGATTATGTTATTGAATGGTGGCTCGGTACCCAGTGAGGTTTCATGCTATTACCCTTTTCTTTGCATTGATTATGAATTCGTTTGCTTCCATCGCTTTGTGTTGTGCTTGAAGTGAACCACTGCTCTGGCCTAATTTTCCTTTGCAGTTAATTAGGGAGTATAATTTGAGTATAATCTGATTACTAGGGAGTATAATAATCCCTATTCAAAAAATTTGATTATTAGGGAGTATAATAATTTGAATAAGTAATGTAAAACAATCTGGTACTGTAGCCTATCAAGAACATGCAGAGATCAGTTTAGAACATCTTGCACTGTAGCTTATCAATCTGGCATTGTAGCCTATAAACTAAGTCAACTGCATAAAATCAATGTGAAAAATACCTAGGAAGGGACATCGCCACTACAGTGGCACTTCACAGAACAAGCGGGATATTGCGCCATGAAGTTGTCTATCCATTCCCCTTTCGACATGAACACTTGTTTCTCTTGGTTTGAAAGTATCAAAGGAAGTAGCAAACGGTGCAACTGACTCACTGTGGAATGTATACTTGTCAGACCCCATCAATTCCCTGTTTGATACGAGGAATTCGCATCCCTAAAGGTCAGAGTTCGTCGCAAATCACTATTGATATTACCGGTGTATGTCTTTTGGTGATTGAACACAACATATACTTCTCGTCGTTGTTGGCTTCAAGAGGTATGTCTGGAGATTTGGTGTGGCTTCGCTCGACTAATTGCAAACTAAGGTCCACTCCTCTTACAATTTAATTGTAGAAATTAATAGTTTTGGAACTTGATGGTTCTGGTTCCGACCTAGAATATTCCTGGCAAAGAATGTTCAAAGATGGGGTAAGTAAATCTAGATTTTAGTAAGCATTTTGCGTCCGTTAATTTAAAATAGTCCTGTAAACTGACTATATTTCTGGATAATGTTTCTTGCAGTACCCTGAGAAGTTGCAAGAGTTGAAAATTCAATCTTCGGAGGAAACCTCTTGTGTATCAGGGGTTGACATGGTTAATATTATAAATACATCCATAAACTTGAATAAAATAGAGTTTAAAAATTTCATACATGAAATCATTTTCAGTTGATTTTTCTGATCTCACAAACCTAAGACATTTAGATCCATCTGGTTGTACTAAGCCGATTCACCTGCCAGATTCCTTCTCTAAATGTCAGTGTCTCCAATATCTAGCATTGAGAGACTCCAAGAATCTGTCCATCCCAGTAGATATTTTTGGGGAAATATCAATGCTTGAGTATGTCGACTTCAGTGGTTGTGCTCAACTAGTACACATGCAGAAGGAAATTGCATATCAGATGTCTTTAAGACGCCTAGATTTACAACGCACTAGTTTATTGCAATTGTCCGATAATTTAGAACTACTCGACAAATTGGAAGAACTCAGAATAGGGAGCCCAGACTTGACATACCTACCACATTTCATTGACGTTTTGATAGGGTTAAAAGAGTTGATAACAAGAACGGAGAGGTTAGTCATAAATAAATGGGGAGTTCCATCATCAATCATGCAGGTTGAAGGCTTGCCATCATCACTAGTGAAACTGATGCTGATAAATTGCAACAAATTGAAGGCACTAACAAATCTTTCAAATCTTGTAAATCTTAAATTTATCAATATTGTTTAGTGTGAAGAACTAGAAACTGTGAATGTTGAAGGTCTGATACTATTGGAAGAGATTCAAGCGTACAGATGTTTGAGGCTACAGAGAATAGGAGCATCGAGTCAGCTGGAACGGTTAAATGGTCTAACGATTTCAATGGACAATGAAAATGGAGTTATTTATGATGACATTCTTCGACTTTTGGTAAGTATATGTTAAAAATCGCTTATGTTTTTTCGCCCATGAAAAAATGTGGGAGTATTATAGTCTGTGCAGTGAATGCGTAGCGTGAGGCAGATTTAAGCTAAGCCCATCATAATAGTTGGAATTTGTTTGCAATACATTATATAACTTGTACTGTGAGATGATCAAGTTCAGTTTCATAAATTTTTGCAAGCATTGTGTTCTCAAATGTCAACTACTCTCTTTAGTGCAACTGATGGTGATCACAAGATGAATTTGGGTGTCTAACTTTCCATAGAGAATCAACCATATATTTGAAGTAATATTCACTGACTTTGAATTTCAATTAAGAAACTTAAATGAATTTATGGAATTTGTGCGACGTATTTTTCAAAATCTTAAGAAAGTAGTGCGACGTATTTTTCAAAATCTTATTGTGCTTGATGTCCCTGCAACAACCACATCTGAATCTCCTGTGAAGATAGAAAATCTCCTTTCATATGGTACAATATTGATGTTCTTTATCCCTTACAATCTTAGTTTTCATATAAAATTTTGGGTAGGTAACAATCCTGCCAAATAAAAACGAAAATTTGTTTTGCTATGGTGACATTTAGGAACATAAATCTGTTTTCTGTACTTTCTTATCAAAGTTTTGTTTTCTGTACTTTCTTATCAAAGTTTTGTTCATATTGTCTTCCCAAGATCATGAAGAGTTTTAAAAATATATATCCAAAAAATAAATATGATGGCTATGGTAGTAAAATCCATGACCCCAACAACTTGACATGCTCGACTCCTTCATTCCTAGGCGGCATAATACTTGGCCATCGAGTCAAGTTCAAATTTCAAGCAAGTTGTCCTAGTCCGTTTCTTCTTCAAACAGCTCCGTGTTTCCAAAAATTGCAGAATATGGAATTTCCCATAATGCTTGGGAAACTTTGGAAAAAGATTATAAAGGTTATGTCAAGGTAAAGGTTGTTAAACTCTAGATGTTGAGACGAGATTTTGAATCTCTATCTATGAAAGAAAGTGAAAATGTTGAATTTTTTATTACTAGAGTTCAAAATATTGTAAATGTTATTCATGCTCATGGTGAAACACTTGAATATAGGAAGATTGTTGAAGGAACTAATGCGTAAGTTTTCGACATGCCTGTGATAGTTGGAGGGGCCTCTTCTTCGAATATAATCATCTCTTCCATTTGTCTTTTGAAGATGCCATGTTTCTCCTCTTAAATCTACACTTTTCATTTGCATTTTCCCATCAAAATCTATTTATAGAATGTAATTCGTTTTTTATGTAGAGAGAGTTAGTAAGTTTCATTAGTGATAAAATTGTGTTACTTGTGCACTGTAACATTCTGAAAATTTTCTGTGTAAAAACATAATTTTTTTTTTTTTGGTAATAGAGGCACTTTGTACCCTGTTTTTACTATTTGGAATAAAATATTTTGACAGTGATTTCTAGAATTTGATATCTGAGTTTTTACTTTTGTTTCTCATATGCTATAGCCGATATTCACTGATCATATTTTCAAACAGAGTTTATTTTTGAATCTCTGTTTTCTGGACATGACTCCTCAATGAGCACTTAAATCCATTTTTTTTTTTTTTTTTCAGATTCTTCATTTGGTATCAGAGCTCTCAGGTCTATGGTTGTTTGCATTTTGTGGTTGTTTTCAACTAGAAGAAGGATACAATGGCCCAAAATAACAATTCAGTCTAGTACCGGATTCCTCTTTTCTGTGGGGAAAATTATGAGTATTGGAGTGTGAAGATGATAACTTTATTCATCTCACAAGATTTATGGATGTTTATTTCTGCAGGGTACATAGAGCTAGTTGATCAAGATGCTTATAATGCATTATCAGTTGATCAGAAGTTAGAATTGAAGGAGAATAGGAAAAGGGATGCTAAGGCCCCGTTTCTTCTTCAAACGGGAGTTGATATCTCTGTGTTTCCAAAAATTGCAGAATGTGGAA
This sequence comes from Picea sitchensis, assembly GCA_010110895.2. Classification (NCBI taxonomy): domain Eukaryota; kingdom Viridiplantae; phylum Streptophyta; class Pinopsida; order Pinales; family Pinaceae; genus Picea; species Picea sitchensis. The sequence continues at coordinate 47,641 of SNQJ01S0009830.1, forward strand.
TTTCCCATAATGCTTGGGAAACTTTGGAAAAAGATTATAAAGGTTCTGTCAAGGTAAAGGTTGTTAAACTCCACATGTTGAGTCAAGATTTTGAGACTCTATTTATGAAAGAAAGTGAAAATGTTGAATTTTTTATCACTAGAGTTCAAAATATAGTAAATGCTATTCATGCTCATGGTGAAATACTTGAAGATAGGAAGATTGTTGAAAAGGTTTTAAGAAGTCTTCCCAAAAAGTTTGATCCAATTACTATTGCTATAGAAGAGTCAAGGGATTTAT
>SNQJ01S0009830.1:47969-59662 GCA_010110895.2 Picea sitchensis
AGAATCAACCATATATTTGAAGTAATATTCACTGACTTTGAATTTCAATTAAGAAACTTAAATGAATTTATGGAATTTGTGCGACGTATTTTTCAAAATCTTAAGAAAGTAGTGCGACGTATTTTTCAAAATCTTATTGTGCTCGATGTTCCTGCAACAACCACATCTGAATCTCCTGTGAAGATAGAAAATCTCCTTTCATATGGTACAATATTGATGTTCTTTATCCCTTACAGTCTTAGTTTTCATATAAAATTTGGGGTAGGTAACAATCCTGCCAAATAAAAACGAAAATTTGTTTTGCTATGGTGACATTTAGGAACATAAATCTGTTTTCTGTTCTTTCTTATCAAAGTTTTGTTCATATTGTCTTCCCAAGATCATGAAGAGTTTTAAAAATATATATCCAACAAATAAATCTGATGGCTATGGTAGTAAAATACAGGACCCCAACAACTTGACATGCTCGACTCCTTCATTCCTAGGCGCCATAATACTTGGCCATCGAGTCAAGTTCAAATTTCAAGCAAGCTGTCCCAGTCCGTTTCTTCTTAGAACAACTCTGTGTTTCCAAAAATTGCAGAATATGGAATTTTCCATAATGCTTGGGAAACTTTGGAAAAAGCTTATAAAGGTTATGTCAAGGTAAAGGTTGTTAAACTCCAGATGTTGAGATGAGATTTTGAGTCTCTATCTATGAAAGAAAGTGAAAATGTTGAATTTTTTATTACTAGAGTTCAGAATATTGTAAATGTTATTCATGCTCATGATGAGATACTTGAAGATAGGAAGATTGTTGAAGGAACTAAAGCGTGAGTTTTCGACATGCCTGTGACAGTTGGAGGGGCCTCTTCTTCGAATATAATTATCTCTTCCATTTGTCGTTTGAAGATGCCATGTTTCTCCTCTTAAATCTCCACTTTTCATTTGCATTTTCTCATCAAAATCTATTTATAGAATGTAATTCGTGTTTATGTAGAGAGAGTTAGTAAGTTTCATTACTGATAAAATTGTGTTACTTGTGCACTGTAACATTCTGAAAATTTTCTGTGTAAAAACATAATTTTTGTTTTGTTTTTGTTTTGTAATAGAGGCACTTTGTATCCTCTTTTTACTATTTGGAATAAAATATTTTGACAGTGATTTCTAGAATTTGATATCTCAATTTTTACTTTTGTTTCTCATATGCTATAGCCGATATTCACTGATCAGATTTTCAAACAGAGTTTATTTTTGAATCTGTGTTTTCTGGGCATGACTCCTCAGTGAGCACTTAAATCCATTTTTTTTTTCAGATTCTTCAGTTGGTATCAGAGCTCTCAGGTCTATGGTTGTTTGCAGTTTGTGGTTGTTTTTAACTATAAGAAGGATACAATGGTCCAAAATAACAATTCAGTCTAGTACCAGATTCCTCTTTTCTGTGGGGAAAATTATGAGTATTGGAGTGTGAAGATGAGAACTTTGTTCATCTCACAAGATTTATGGATGTTTATTTCTGCAGGGTACATAGAGCTAGCTGATCAAGATGCTTATAATGCATTATCAGTTGATCAGAAGTTAGAATTGAAGGGGAATAGGAAAAGGGATGCTAAGGCTCTGTTTCTTCTTCAAACGAGAGTTGATATCTCCGTGTTTCCAAAAATTGCAGAATGTGGAATTTCCCATAATGCTTGGGAAACTTTGGAAAAAGCTTATAAAGGTTCTGTCAAGGTAAAGGTTGTTAAACTCCACATGTTGAGACGAGATTTTGAGACTCTATTTATGAAAGAAAGTGAAAATGTTGAATTTATTATCACTAGAGTTCAAAATATAGTAAATGCTATTCATGCTCATGGTGAAATACTTGAAGATAGGAAGATTGTTGAAAAGATTTTAAGAAGTCTTCCCAAAAAGTTTGATCCAATTACTATTGCTATAGACGAGTCAAGGGATTTATCTGAGCTAACCCTTACTGATTTATTTGTTAGTCTTCAAGTTCATGAAAACAGTTTGAAAAAGAATGAGGAACCTTTTGATCAGGCTTTTCAAAGTAAGTTGAAAGTTGATGAGAAGAAGAAGCAATTTTCAACTGCCATGATGGAAGCTTCTACTCCCTTTTTTAGAGGAGGTAGAGGTCGTGGCAGCGGTAGAGGAAGAGGTGGCCGAGGTAGAGGAAGAAGCAACAGCTCTGGCAGAGACATTTTTCATTGCAGCTACTGTAATAAAGATGGTCACCTTGAAAGTTATTGCTTTAAGAAGAAGAGAGACACCTCTCAAGCAAATTTCAGCAAGGAAGAAGGTGAAATCTCTCAAAATTTATTTCTTACAAGTAATTGCCTTGAAGCTAAAGATGATTTTACGTGGTATTTATATAGTGGTTGTTCAAATCATATGACTGGAAACAAAATTTTGTTTGTAAAGTTAGATGAGAGTGTGAAGGGAAAAGTAAATTTTTCCAATGATAATGAAGCATATATAATGGGTAAAGGTACCCTTGCCATAAAAGTCAAGAATGGAGGTGTTATGTATGTACAAGATTCTTTTTTTGTTCCAGGTTTAAGGCACAATTTGATTAGCATAGGGAATCTAAACTCTAAAAATTACAAGACTGTTTTTGAAGGAAGGTTTTGTAGGATTTTCAACAATACTGCCCTAGTTGTTGAAGTTTATATGAAATAAAATAGGATGTTTTTGATGAGAATGGAGCCAAATGCAACTTGTTTGAAGGCCTCATCTGATGTGTCTTTTCTTTGGCACAAAAGGTTAGGACACCTTAATTTTGGATCTCTTTCTATTCCGCAAAAGAAGAATTTAGTAAGAGGTTTATCCTCTTCTACAAATCTTGATAATAAGATATGTGAAGGTTGTGCAGTAGGGAAGCAACATAGAGACAACTTTCCCCAACATCATTTTAGAGCAAGTGAACCTTTGGCTTTAGTACATGCAGATATTTGTGGCCCAATGCAAACTTTGTCCCTTGTAGAGAACAAATATTTCTTTCTTTATGTCGATGACTTTTCAAGAATGTCCCGGGTTTATTTTCTAAGTGAGAAGTCTCAAGCTTTTAGCTTTTTTCAAAAATTTAAAGCACGTGTTGAGAAGGAATCGGGGTTCTATTTGAAAGTTTTAAGAACTGATAGAGGAGGAGAGTTCAACTCCAATGATTTTAAATATTTTTGCAGCTCACATGGCATAAAAAAGGAGTTAACTACAACTTATACTCAACAAAATGGTACAGTAGAAAGGAGAAACAAAACAATTGTAGAGATGGCTAGATGTATGTTAAAACATATGTATTTTCCAAACATATATTGGGAAAATGCAATGCATTCAACAATATATATTCTCAATAGAAGTCCGACAAAAATGGTAAATAACTCTACTCCTTATGAAGCTTGGTTTTGTAGAAAGCCAACTATTTCTCATTTGAAAATTTTTGGGTCTACATGCTATGTTCATATTCCTTTTTAACTAAGACAAAAGCTTGATGGAAAGCATGTAAAATGTATTTTCATTGGATACTCAGATGAAAGTAAGGCTTATAGGTGTTAGGATCCCCTTACTGATAAGCTTTATGTAAGTAGATATGTGATATTTGATGAAGGGGGAGTTTATTTTAAGGATGAAAGTGAAGATAAATTGGTTACCCCACATATTGAGAATTTAACCCTTGATGATAATGATTCATCAAAGCATCCATCTACAGTAACAATTTCAAGTTCATCTACAAGAGGTTCTCCATCAAAGGAATCTTCATCTATTTCTTCAATAAGTTATCAAGCATCATCTCCTTCATCTAGTTCATCAACAAGTTCTCAAGCAACATCTCCATCTAGTTCTCCTAGAAAAATCAGAAGTTTGAAGGAAATTTATGAGACATCAAGGTATGCTAATGATCATTTTGCTCTTGTTTCTTCTACAAATGTTGAGTTTGTCAATTTTAAAGAAGATTTTTTTGCTAAGCCTTGGGTGCAAGCAATGGAGGATGAAATGTCTCAAATACAAAAAAATGACACACAGGAGTTAGTTGAACTCCCTCATGGAAAATCTTCCATTGGAGTAAAGTGGATTTACAAGATAAAATATAATATGGATGGAAGCATTTCAAAACACAAGGCACATTTAGTTGCAAAGGGGTATGTGCAACAAGAAGACATTGACTATGAGGAAGCGTTTTCTCCTGTAGCAAGACTTGAAATAGTAAGAACTTTTCTTTCCATTTCATCTCAGTTAAAGTTGAAAGTTTTTCACATAGATGTCAAATCTGCTTTCTTAAATGGATATTTGAAGGAAGAAGTTTATGTTGAACAACCTCAAGGTTTTATTGTTGAAGGTAAAGAAGATAAGGTGTATAGGCTTAAGAAGGCACTTTATGGTCTTAAACAAGCTCCTAGAGCTCGGTACTCTAGGATTGATAAATACCTTCATGATCATGGTTTTGTTAAGTGTTCTTCTGAAAGTGCAGTCTACAAAAAGGTCATTATTAGATTTTATTATTCTCTGCTTGTATGTAGATGACTTAATATTTATGGGCACCTCAATATCACTTGTGAACGAGTTTAAAGAAGAAATGAAATCAGAATTTGAGATGTCTGATTTGGGAGAAATGCAATATTTTCTAGGCATGCAAATCAGAAAAACAACTGAAGGTATATTTATTTGCCAAACCAAATACGTTGAAGACATGTTGAGGAGGTTTAACATGCAGAATTGTAAAGCTGTGAGTACTCCTCTTGTTGTTGGGAGCAAATTGATGAAAGAATGTGAATCTTCTCTATGTGATGCCATTCTCTATAGATCCATGGTTGGCATCTTAATGCATCTGACCACTATTAGACCAGATATTATGTTTTCTGTAAGTTTAGTTGCTAGGTTCATGAATCAACCCCATGAGTCTCATTGGCAAGTAGCTAAAAGAATACTTAGATATGTAAGTGGTACCAGATTTTTTGGATTGTTTTATAATGCTACTAATAATTTCAATGTTGTATCATATACAGATACAGATTGGGCAGGTAACTTGGATGATCGAAAAAGTACTTCAGGATATGCTTTTCTTTTTGGAGGAAATCTTGTTTCCTGGAGCAGCAAAAAACAACCCACAATTGCTCTTTCTACAGCCGAAGCGGAGTACATTGTAGCATCATGTACAAGCACTCAAGTCATTTAGATGGCAAGATTGTTAGAAGAATTGGGCATGGAAATTCGTAAACCTATTAAAGTTTATTGTGACAATCAAAGAACAATCTCTATGACAAAGAATCCAGTTTTACATAGTAGGAGTAAACACATTGACATTCACCATCACTTCATTAGAGAACTTGTCCAGCACGAGTTTTTTTTTTTTTTTAATAGATCAACTTGCAGGCATTTTTATGAAAGCTCTTCTAAAGGATCAATTGGAGAAACTCAGATCACAGTTGGGAATCCTCAAACTTGACATTAAGGGGTAGATTGAAGGAACTAATGCCCGAGTTTTCGGCATGCCTGTGACAGCTAGAGGGGCCTCTTCTTCGAATATAACGGTCTCTTCCATTTGTCGTTCTGAATATGCCACGTTTCTCCTCTTAAATCTCCATGTTTCATTTTCATTCGCCCATCAAATTCTATTTATAGAATGTAATTCATGTTTATGAAGAGAGAGTTAGTAAGTTTCGTTTGTGATAAAATTGTGTTACTTGTGCACTGTAACATTTTGAAATTTTTCTGTGTAAAAAGAGAGCTTACTCTGTTTTTTTTTTTTTTTTGGGTAATAGAGGTACTTTGTACCCTCTTTTTACTGTTTGGAATAAAATATTTTGACAATGATTTCCATAATTTGATATCTGAGTTCTTACTTTTGTTTCTCATATGCTATAGCCGATATTCACTGATCAGATTTTCAAACGAAGTTTATTTTTGAATCTGTGTTTTCTGGGCATGACTCCTCAGTGGGCACTTAAATCCATTTTTTTCAGATTCTTTAGTATTTAGCCTACATCCATCTTACCCCAATATGTTCACCACCGTGTGAAACATGCACCATCCTGACCTCCCTCTACACATCAGGTATTGTCTTCTATTTATTGTCTTTAGTCTAGGCATTGTCTTCTATTTACTGTCTTCAGTCTAGGTAAGGAACATTGGTGCCGACTGAAGATAAAGACCATCTGATGAAGTGGCGATGTCTAGGCCGTGGAGACTCCGGGTGGCCGCATTTGTCACAATAGACCCTCACATTCAAATGCAAAAGTATTAATGCATGTGTTAATGCACAATGACAAAGAAGGTTAAAACTTAGGATATAATGATAACATTGCATTGTCTTGGCTATAAGGTGAATGGAAAATAAACATTGGAAAAAAAAACAAAAAAAATTAGGAACAAACTCATTGGGAAGATCCAAGTTTGCAATAAGACTTTGAATTATCTTCCTATAAGATAAAGAAGATTAATTTTATTTTATTATACCAAAAATAAAATATAAAGTTTGCAATGTATTTAACATTAAAAATTTGATAAAAATTTATATTCAAATACATAACTAATATCAAGTCAACCATAAAGTGAATGCTAAAGTCCAATTTATAAAGTGAATACTTTCTAAGCTGCTCTCCTGCCTGATCTTATAATTTGTTGAATAGAAAATGAGTTGGATGTCACCTGCGATTACAATAGATTACGCCCACCCTTTCTGTTTCTGCTGAACTAGTTTTATAAACAAATAAATTTAACAAAAACTGGGACGAATTTTGGCGTCCGCCTAAATCGTAACAAACCTCTTCCATGTTATTTTGGACAACATACTTATAACATTGGCAAGACTCCATGTTCAGTATTCATATTCTTCAGTCACATCCTTTGCGTGATGGTAACGATCACAGTCTTTGTGGTACGAACAACACTCACATCCTTTGCGTGATGGTTGACAGTCAAATATTCTTTGTGGAACGATCTGCATTCATTTTGGAGATATGTCACCCCCTAGCCTTTGACAACAAACCAGTATCCATCAGCAATTAGTAAGAGTAGTTTTATGTCCATAATAATAATAATAATAATAATTTATTTTTAAGATCATGATTAAGCCACATCAAATTGGTGTATGAGATCTTCTTGTTTGGATAAGGGACTTCTCTTCGTCTAGCCATTTGATTGGTAAAGTTTACAGAGGTATACATACTCTATTCCCCTCTGGATTGAAACTTGTAACCTCTTAAAAGGAAACACATGTTCTTAACCATACATCTCTCACAACAAAACACAGCTAATCAAATAAGAAATTTTATTTTCAAACATTTAACAATATTTATTTGCATTTTACTAATTGATCAGTGTGAGAATTAGTTCTATTTGTTTTTTTTTTTCAAATTTTATGAACATCACACCTCACATCCTTAGAACCATAAAAAGAAAAAATAAATCAATTTTATTAATTATAATACAAATAAATATTATTAAATATCTTAAATGTAATTAATTGATATATGTTATGTAACGACTTTACAATCTCTTCACTATTAAATTACAAAATGCATTTATTTTCTTATAATGTAATAATATTTATTTACATTTATTTCCTTATGATGTAATAATATTTATTTATAAAATGCATTTATTTTCATATGATACAATAATATTTTTTTACACTTAGCTATAAAAATTTAAAATAACAACAATTTTATCATGGAAATGGTCAATAACATTAGGCTAAACCGGTTAGTCACTTCTCATCACAGCAGAGCCCTTGCTTTACACGATAAGGAAAGGTACATTCACATCCAGTTTCATTTTTTGGTTAATTAAAATCAATTTGATTGATTTACTTTTTTGAAATTTTAGTTATTTAAGTTTTTTAAAATGTCAAAATTTTTAATAGTAAAGCTATATTGTCAATGATATATTATTCCCAAAAAATTTAGATTCTAAAATACTTAAAATAGTCTATTTTAAATTCATTAACTATGCAGATTCAAATTTCTACCAGTATGATTCATTGTACATATTCTATTTTAAATTCTTTTTATGAGGATTCAAATTTGTATTTTAAATTCTTTTTATGCGGATTCAAATTTGTAACAGTATTCAAATTCATTCATTGTACAGATTCTTAACAAGGAAAAAAATTAATGTTTGTGGGAGAGATTTAATTAATTAAAACTGAGGTGGCAGATACTAGCGATGGATATTATTGGATAGAATTATGATACGGGGAGACCTATAATAGAAAGCTGCCATTTCTGAATGTTTTTTTAATTCAAGTTTGTTTAAATATATAGTTTCAGTATTCAGAGGTATATATGATACTTTTAGTATTAAAAGGATCATGCTTCCTTTTACACATTGCATATGGTATGAAAATGCATATTGACAGTTTTAATTTTATTTTAATTTTAATTATGGGTAATTATGGATTTGATATTTATGATGATTTATAGATATACATAAAGAATAAGAGATTATTTATATATGAGAATATAAGGATTCAATATTTAGTCGTGCTGACATAATAGATTTACATTTAAAGAATTAGATAGGAATTATAAAAATAAATAAAGAATTGTATTTAGAAAAATAAATAAAAAAAATAATTTAATATATTATAATAAAAAAATGAATAAAAAGTTATATTTAAAATAATTATAATTAAGAAATAAAGTTTAATTTTCAACTTATATTTACTTTATAACATAAAAAAAAAAAACATAGTAAGTATAACATTTTCAAAATGAATTTGAAAATATATGTTTTTCAACTTTATTATATGATTCAAATTCTACACAACAACATATATGTTATTGTATATAAATAGCAAATATATTATTACATATATGTTATTACACAGTTTAATGAGAGAAAAATTGTGTCTATAGGTGTATATCAACCACTTTTAATAAAGTGGTTGTGCTAGTCTATATCTTCATTACTACAAATCAAACCGTGTTTTATACGTCACACAATAAAATCATTTTTTAATGGCGTTTTTCTTTGATTTAACACTTTCTTTTTTATGGCTATTTTCTTCGGTTTTACACTTTCATTCAAACCAGCTTCTAGAATATAAATATAAATGTCTTTTCTTTCCAACATTATCCAAAACATTTTCCATATGAAAAGCATACACTTTATCAATAAATTTTTTATAATATTTTTTTTTTAAATTTTACTTTGTACAAAGTTTGTTTTAATCATAAATGTTGTGATAATATCATTTAAGATAATCATTTCTATATAATATGTTGTATAAATGCAACATTGTTGCATCTATTAATGCAACAAGTTGCACTTCACATTTTGAAGTGTGACTTGAATTTCTATTGAAGGTTCCATTAACTATACTAGGTATCATTTCCAAAAAAATGATAGGGAAGGAAATCCTTGCACATAGGAAAGTAATAAGGTTTATTGACCACATCCATAAAATTGAGGATGAAGTTTGAGAAAATTTACACAAAATTCAAGGGAGGCAAGTGTAACACCCTGTTTCCCCCAGTTTGTAAAAATAACTGGACTGGCCAGAACTGTGGCAAACTCATGAATGTGAATATGTGATGTGAATGGACCTTGTGGAAAAGGTCAATAAATGTGAATAACATTATGAATTTGTATTGCAGGACCGCTGAGAGGGGATGTGCTGAAAAAAGAAAAAAAAAAGAGACCACGATGGCGGTGGAAGGCACCTGGAAAGGTGGCGTTAACTTCCACCGAGAATTAATACCGTGGAATCAATGGCATCGGTCATAAAAGTTGTATGATGCATACCAGTTTATTGCCATCCATAATGAAACCTTTTGGTGTACCAAAAATGGATGGATAACAATCTTATGTTCTTTAGTATCAACTACAACGGTTTTAGGGGAACTGACNAATCAATGGCATCGGTCATAAAAGTTGTATGATGCATACCAGTTTATTGCCATCCATAATGAAACCTTTTGGTGTACCAAAAATGGATGGATAACAATCTTATGTTCTTTAGTATCAACTACAACGGTTTTAGGGGAACTGACAAGTTCTTCCATTCTCTTAACCACCACTATTTTAGAGGAAGCCAGGCTATAATGGATATAGGATGTGCTCTACTATCACTGGTATAATGGATCTAGGATGTCCTCTACTATCACTGGTTTTAGGGGAAAGGACAGGTTGTTCCATTTTACTAACCAATATTTTAGAGTAATCCATGATATAATGGATCTAGGATGTGCACCATTATCATGGGCATTCAGTTTCTCGTTGTTTTCATCCTATAAAATGAAAAAATTTACTACTATCTACCTAAATTGAACTATTGTCACGCAGGTCGAGCCAATGTTTCTAGCATTAGTTAATCATTTTGTATTTTACCTCATTGCAATTGTAAATATCCGTTCATGACGATTTTATAGGCGTGGTTTCACACGTTTTGATTTTATCTTTGGCCTGGGTATGCCAGTTAAAGATTTGATGCCAAGGTTTTATAGCGATTATTGAATTGCGAAGGAGCAATGGGTTCCTTTCTTCTTCCACGGGTCTTTGATATTCTACATCGCCGGTATGCTTTGTGAATTCCTGTTTTCCTTCTTTTTCTTAAAAATGTTGAGTTGTATTTCAAATCCTTTGAATGTTCTAGGGTGTTGTCAGGGATGGTACCCGGGTTGTCCTCTGGCCGATTTTATCTCCTATAATTGCAAATAGATTAAAATTTAACCTAGGCTATAATGGAAAATAAATTAAAATTTAACCTAGGTTGTAATGTGTAGAGGGGAAAATTAGGTGATTTAAATTTAACCTAGATCGTGTTACTACCACTTAAAAATAATTTTTTATGTGACCCTAGATCATGGCTTCCTGATAGAAGGGGAAAGAAAACCCTAGATCATGTTAATGGAATAACAAAGATATTTGAATTTAGCTCACCTCGCGATACTTGGAAATAATGGAGAAAGCATCAGCTGTAAGCACTAGTTATAAGCTTTAGTTGTGAGAGTCAGTTGTAGGCGTGTTAAGAGTCAGTTCTTAGTTAAGAGTCTAGTTGTCTTTGGTTTGCATGTAACCGACTTGGTAGAGTCTTTTCCTATATAAGGATGTAATCCATCTTCATTTAAGATACAGAAGTGAGCGTAGCCTCACCGTGTGTTTGGTTCGTATATTTTATCTTGGTATCAGAGCCACGGGAGTGAGGTGCGTAAATTCTAGAGGTTCGCAGGTCTCTCCTCTGGTAGGGTGCGAACCTATATTCCCGCAACCGGAGTATTCGAGAGGTGCGAACTCCCTGCAACCAAGTAAAGATTGAGGTGCGAACTCCCCGCAACCAAGTAAAGGGTGAGGTGCGAACTCCCCGCAGTCAACTCTAGCGTGAGGTGCGAGAACCATGGTATTTACGCATGCATGGAAAACATATCTTGAATTTTGAAAGTGTATATAGTTTGCATGCATTGGACCCTTTTTTTTTACGAGTGTAAGTTTTTCATTTTTACTGCGTGGGTGAGTATTCTTGCATGCATGGTGTTTGAAGCGTAAGTTTGAATGCCGTGAGCAAATCGTGGAGTTTTTATATAAAATTCTTTATATATGAGTCTTTATATGAGCTTTAACTTTTAAGAGGTAAAGGTGGAGTTATAAAGTTTATTAAAGGAACTTTATGATAGTTTCATAAGAAAAAAGGTGGAGTTATATATTTTATCTTGGTAAAAGTGGAGTTATAAGTTTTTTCTTTAAAAAAGGTGGAGTTATATGTTGGTTATTTTTTATAT